>JAULBM010014886.1:0-11549 GCA_032357055.1 Geukensia granosissima | reverse complement strand
AGTTAAAATTCTACTGTCACTTGGTGGGTGGCTGTCTCATGGACAATCATGCCACATCTCCTATTTTTATACTTAACATAATCCCCAAACTATTTTTTTGCACTTGCCTTGGTACATTAAGTTTTCAAAGTGATTAACCAGATACATCAAGAAAGACCGTCAAATCTTTGTTACAGGCACAATGCACAATCCAATGGTGAACTTTACCACCTTGTCAATTTTTGAATAAACATAAAACTTATAATCAATATAATAAAATTGACATCAAACTACTAAACCTACAATTTGTACACAACATACTGATCGAATTCATTAAAGATACCAAAATAGATATTTTTAAATTAAAAAATATGAAAATCTAGAGTAAATGATTTATGCAGAAATCCCCAAGGTAATCAAGGGAGGTAATCATCTAATGATGTCCAAAAATTACAGCACAATGGTATGCTAACAAGATTTGCTCAGACAGCCAAGTTTGTCTGCAACCACCATCCCCCTCTGAAACACACAATGATAAAAAAGGAAAAGTATGGATAAATTTTGATTTTAATCTATATCAGATATTGAGAAAATTTATGAATCAAGAGGTCCACAAAAAGTGGGTCTCCCATTTCCAAAAGTCTACATCGGCCTTTGCCCAGGTGAGCTAGAAATTAAAATTTTTGATTAACATCACAAAGAACACCAAATGTAAAATGGTCCCAGATACCATCTGATTATTCCAGACTAAAAAGAAAGCATACTACTATATATGGTGGCTCAATAATGTAGTAATGAATCATCAATAAAGAAGTCATGAGTCATACTACAATTAAGATCTAACCTTTAGGTACTGGTATAGAAATGGCTGAATACATCACTATTATAATGGAGGGGAATAAAAGTATGCCGACTACACTGCAGTACCATCGTCTAAGCTTGGTCACTCTCCACATCTGAAATATAAAATCATATGATAAAACTGAAACCAAAGGCTCCCAGGTATCTGTATAATTCATCTGTTCAACACTATAAAAGTACTTGTACAAAGTGAGGAACATAGACTATAGTAACTTTCAGTGATGACTGTTTTTGTTTTCCTGTAATATGTGATTTGGTTTCACTAACCGGTATCTTGTTCAATGTTATTAAGTTATCTGGTTTCATAAAAGGGTATTTTGTTTTGTGTTATTTAGTTACCTGGTTTCATTATAGGGTATCTTGTTATGTGTTTTTTTGTTATCTGGTTTCATTATAGGGTATCTTGTTGTTATTTTGTTATCTGGTTTCATTATATGGTATTTTATGTGTTATTTTGTTATCTGGTTTCATTATAGTGTATCTTGTTATATGTTATTTAGTTATCTGGTTTCATTTTAGAGTATCTAGTTCTGTTATTTAGTCATCTGATTTCATTATATGGTATTTTGTGTGTGTAATTTTGTTATCTGGTTTCATTATAGTGTATCTTGTAATATGTCATTTAGTTATCTGGTTTCATTTTAGAGTATCTTGTTCTGTTATTTAGTTATTCGTTTTATTATAGGGGTATTCCATTCACTTGTGCCTAAGTTGGAGAAAAAATAAACAATAGAAAATTTATGAAAGACAAATATTTGAGAAATGCATTGCTTTAAATTTTATCTGGAAATTCCAGTGTTAGAAAAAATGCTAGCCTGCTTGCCATGAGAGTTTAAATACCATCGTGCAAGTAAAAAACAAGTTGTGGTTTCCTGTCGGGCAAGTGGAAAAAATTAGGTTGATCAATACTGCAGTACTTGAGGGCAAGTTAAATTTTTGTAGGGCAAGTCTTTTTTTTAAGTAACTTGCCTTTTCAACACATTTTACAATTAAAGTAGGGTTTTATCTCAGTTTTTGTCTATATTATGGTGAGATTTGAAATTTGTGGTATGTGAACTATGCACAAATTTGGACATGAGGCTTTATTATGTCATATTCAAAACTTATATCAATAGTAAGAGGAAATTCCAGCAAATGTATTGGCATATTCTTTATTAAAATATGAATATTTTATTATTTATTAAAAGCAAAGAAACATTGCACTTTTTCTATTATATTTACAAACTTTCCATTTTTCTAAATGGGACCTTAGATTCTTCTTTGATTAAATGCCTTCTATTTTCTGAACATATTTTTTAATTTATAAGCGAGCGAAGCAGCCTCTTTATGGTAGAAATGGAGTAAAAATGAATGACTGCATCACACTATGATGATGCTAAAAAACATGGCGGAATCTCGCTAGGTTACAAACAAGATCAACAATGATGTCAGAATGGACCCTGGTGCAGACAGCACAATTTCTACTACTTTGTTCACTTTCTTAAGGTTGCACCTTTCTCATATTAATCACATTAAAGATCATAAAAAATGTCTAAAACTTGATTTACATTTTATTAGATTATTTAAAAATAAACGAGTTCAATTAATAGTGTAGAGTTTGGCAATTTCATTGACATCTCCAAAGGCTGTCACTGATAATTGCCACCTAATTATCAATTGATTAACAAGCCAATTCACAAAAAAATGCAGTAAAAACAAACTTACTTCTGTTAAAATTAAAATTGTAAATTAATACTTGATTTGAATATAAAGTGAGTAACATTTTTCAAATCCAGACTTTCCTCCTTAAAAGGGTATTTGTTTTTCAAGTTATTGCCGAATTCAAAAACTACAGCCACGACATACATGTAGCTATTTACGTTATTTATAAGGGAAATACTAGTAGTTATTTATCTTTTGATTCCAGTTTAAAACAGCAAACAAAGAAAATAAAATCTAAATTAACAATTAATAATAAAATATTCAGATTTTAATGGCATAAGATAAACTAAATTGGACAAAGAATAACTTCACAATAATTCTTTAAAATTTGTGGGTTTTTTTACCGAATAATTTTTACACGTCTGTCAGTCTGTACATCAGTGTATGTGAGAATGGAACCATATATTTACACTGTACAAATTATCTGAAAACATACTGTAAAGGTTTCTGGAACTGTGCATTTGTTTTTGTTACGTATTTTGCATTTTGACTAGTTTAGATACTTTTTTAACTTGAGAAGAAATGAAACAAGGGAGAGCATCAGCACCGGAAATATAAAAACTAATTACTGGTTCAAATGCCGGACGAAAACTTTGTTTCCGAATAAAATGTAAACCATTTTTGACGTTTTTAGCTTATCTATTAGCTTTTGCAATCACTTGGCGTTCGTCGTCTCCCGTCAACGTCTACACGTCAAAAAACTTTTCCTCTGAAAGCGCTGGACCAATTGTTGAACTGAATTTTGGTCTGTAGCATTTATTTCATATATCTAGGTAAATTATTCAATAAGATCATTATTAATACTGATTATTTCAATTTATTGACTCAATCAAATTAATCACCAGAAACCAAATAGGCTTTAAGCCAAAGTCTAGAACAGCCGATTACATTTTCACTTTAAAGTCAATGATAGACCACTATAAATCTAAAAAGAAGAAAGTATTTGCAGCCTTTATTGATCTTAGAAAGCCACAGTCTGGAGGGAGGGCCTTTTCTACATTCTACTAAAACATAAAGTCCCTTATAAAATTTTTAATATTATATACTCAATGTATCAAGATACAAGATGTCAAATAAAATTTCAAAATGGCCTTAGCCAGTTTTTTCCTTCCACTTGTGGAGTAAAACAAGGGGATGTTCTCAGTCCAATTTTATCCAATTTATTTATTTATATAAATGGTCTCTCAGTTGATTTAGATAATAGTCCTACAAACCCACTTATGATTGGAGATGTAAACATCAGTTCTTTTATGTATGCTGATGATATAATTTTATTATCAGAATCACAGGAGGGCTTACAAAAAGCCCTTGATGTACTCAATAACTTTTGTATATCCTGGAAACTTAGTATTAATAAACAAAAATCAAAGATAATTGTCTTTAATTCTAATGGCAAAACACATGGTAATCATTTCAAGATGGAAGATGAAACACTTGTAACTGTAAAATCCTACTGCTACCTTTGTATTGTTTTTAGCTACTCTGGTAACCTAAATATCTCCAAAACTAATCTAATGGAAAAGAGAAGCTTGGTATAAAATTAAGAAAACATTATCACTAGATAACTCGTGTTCCATTTTAGAAAACTATTTGATACCCTAGTTGTACCAGTCATCCTATACGGAAGTGAAGTTTGGGGAGCTGTTAAAATATACAAAGATTCTGAACCTTACGAAAAATATTACACTTAAAATTTGTAAAGGAAATTCTGGGAGTTCATAGTAAAACCACTAATATCGCCTGCTTATAGGAAACAAACAGAATACACTTACATCTAAAAGTTCAGTCGAATATTCTCAAATTTTTAATTCACATTTTAAATTCAACAGACTCTCTTGTATCCACTGTTTATGATAAAATAAAAAACAGTAGTATATGGGCATCCAATATAAAAGATATGTTAAATAAACTAGGCATCAGTCATTTAAATTTAAACCATCATAATATTGAACTTTACTTAAATAGAATACAACAAAGATTACATGACCAGACTAAACAAAACATGAATAGCTTATTAACATCATGTGAAAAACTATAATGTTTCCACAGTACTTATATCCCCAACAAAAGACCTGCATACATTGATCTTTGTAAATATAAAACTGACAGGTCCATAATTAGTCAATTTCGTACAAGTGTTCATAAGTTAGCCATTGAGAAGGGTAGATATAAAAATATACTAAGAAATGAACGCCTTTGTTTGTCGTGTAATAGCGGTAATGTTGAGGTTGAATATCATTTCTTCTCAGTGTGTCCACTATATGCATCACAGAGGAAGGCTTTCATTGAAAACCTTAGAAAATACCCAAATCCAGTTCCCCTGTCAAATCCCATAACCTTGAGACAAATATCTTACTTATTAAATAATACTTCCTATAATATTCTTAAAATAACGATTAAATATATGAAAGAATGCTTCAAAATTAGACCAAATGTCTGACTCTGTATTACTGTCACATCATGTAGTTTCATATAAATTTATGTATATATATCTAAATTGTGTTTCTTATTTCCTTTATGTGTTTTGTTTATTTATTACCATAATTATTGACTGTAAATGTGTTTGAGCTAATAAATATTGTCTATTGTCTAATATTGTCTATCTCTGGTGAAATTTTCAAGAAAGTTCCTTAACTCTTTTTGGAGTTTTTGCCCTTTTCTGGACATTTTTAGCAAATTTTGGAGTGAAGTTTAAAAATATTCTCCTCTGAAACTATAGAATGGATTTAGATCTGTAACTTTGTATGATTATTTCTTAGGGTATCTGCACAAAGTTTCAGTACAAGGATGTTTGAGACAGGTGAGCAATTACAGGCTCCTAGGAGCCTCCTGTTTCCAATTAAGGCCCACAGGAGGCAAATGAGCATATAACATGTACAAGAATAAGAATCATGATTTGATAGAAATACATGAAAATTATACAATACACAAAAGGACAATTGCTTGTTTTACACTAAAATATAGCAAATTTACATATTTATCAACAAGTTTGGCTGTGGACACCAGGGCCTGAAGTAAGGGGTGTATATATGCGTACTCGGGAAAATTATTCCATGGTATGCATGTATCCCTCCTAACTTCAAGCCCTTATGGATGTGGCAGCCAACTTAAAAGACAGGCAGGAATGCAGAACATAATTTGAAAAAGCAAACTTTCCCATTGGTTCTTAGCTATTCTTAACCTGGAAGTAATATACAAAATATTAAAATATATTACTCCCAGTTTAACTAATTCTGGCTGGGGTGGCCATCTTGGTTATTGGGAATCTTATTAAAATTAAATCTTTAAACTTGTTCCTTCTTTTTTATTTGTTTTTTTCCTTTGTCACGTCGAGGAGGATCTAAGGACATCCCATCCGAGTTCATGTCAGAGGTCAAATTTACGATAGCCAATCAGCGATGCTTTACTGTTGTGATGGCAATTTGCCTGGCATAGCACTTTGATAAAGCTCCAAAATGTTCCAAAGGGAAATAATTGACCCCTGACATGAACTCAAATGGGATGTCCTTAGATCTCCCATGACGCGACCAAAGAAAAAACAAATAAAAAAGGGGGAATGAGTAGGGAAATCTAATTTTAATTAGATTGGGTTATTGGGCGAGACTGCTGGACAAAATTTTGGTAGAAGACCATATAAGAACCACTCCCCCAAAGTTTTGTAAGATGCAGGCTAGTCTTCTTTTACAAAATTATACAAAATACAGACACCAAATATAATCACACCATAAGATATTAGAACAAGACATAGCAACCCACACTCATACAAACACATACAGACATCCAAAGACTGCTACAAATACTCATTTTCCCCGCATACAATAACAAAATGAAACTGACTTCCCGTTCATTTCACCACAGTAAATACTGTTGCATGATTTAAGAGCTTAGGACCACAGAAGCAGCTCTTATCCATTTTATTCCATAACTCCACGGGTTATTTTCGTGCAGTCTTTACTGAATTTTATTTCACATGTCGTCATGCTAGATGGTTGTTAAATGTCATGTTTGGCATGTCTTGATCAAAATGCAACGTGCAAACCATTTTTCTAATTTTTCGTTCCTCCTGAAATGACATTTTAATTCTCATACGTCTGTGTGTGTGACCCCCCTGTACAATCCTGTTATTAATTCTCATAAGTCTGTGTGTGTGACCCCCCTGTACAATCCTGTTATTAAATGTACACAGTTTTATTTGCAATCAAATCTCTATTTTTAATTATTTTGGTTTTTTTCATACAATGTACCTGTATATAAAATTTATACCCGTTAAAGTCACTACCACCCCAGGTTATCTATGCCTTTTGTGTTAATATGTTTTTTGCTATTGTGTCATAACCATTTACTGTAAATGTGATTGAACAATAAATATTTTGTATTTCGTATTATAGCCTGGGGTCCTGGCTCACTGACTATTGGCAGTATACGACGCAACGGCAAGCTGGGCCAGGATTCCAGGCTAATCATATCATTGATAATAAATTTTCTAATGATGTTTTGAAAATGATTAAATAAATAAATAATAAAATAAATAAATAAATAAATAGCTTAAGTATGATTACTGTTAAACAACTACTAGTAATTAAAAGATCAAAGAATAATTATTAAGGAAATGTTTGGTTTTATTAATAAATTGAGTAACAAGCTAGTTTGTTCTGAGTTATAATTTTCAAAAAGAAAAAAAAAACAATTTTAAGCTTGTGTTATTTTAAATGTTATGAAAATCAAGCTTTACAGCCTGCATTATTTTTCCCCCCTCATACACTTCTTAAACTTCGATACTAATTATCTTTCTATTGTTATCAAACCAATAAATATCTAACCTGTCACCTGCCAGGTGTCATCATTTTCATTTCATTTTCTTAAATTATTTTCGTAATTATTTTTATACTTATGCATATAATATAAATTCGGCGCGAAACGACCCGGAACGAACGGGGATTGGCGCAAACCGACCCGGAGCGAACAGGAATCGGCGCGAAACGACTCTGGGTGCGAACGGGATTCGGGGCGAAACTCCCCGGATTCCTGTTCTTCATCTTAAAGTCACAGTGAGGCCTTCAACACGGAGTAAAACTCGCACCTCACTGTACGTTCATTTAAGACGGCCCCTAGCACCGGTTTGAGCGGAATTCTTTGCTAGATGTTAATTTTTTGTAATCATAGACATATTTATTTTTCTTTAAAATAGAGATTGAAATCTCGCAAAAGGGGCGATCACTATTTCAAATTTTAATAACAAAGAATGCACTATGATTTAAATTGAACTGAGACACTTTAGAACCTACACATAGATATTTTTTTCAAATTTGTACATAACACCCGAACTTTTTTAGTCCATTTGATGCTGCAAAAAGACAAACGCTAACATTAATCTAGATATGTCCTGGTTTCGGTGCAAAAAATAGTAGTCATTCATTTTGTGTCCGGTACACACGGACACACTACAACTGAGAAACGGGTAGGTATAAATCGTGACAGCAGAAGGATAATAATCTACTGTACATGTTGCCGAACACAGCAGCTACAATGATATTATAATACAAAATGCATGTAACATAAATTTTGTACCGAAACCTTGACACTAATGGGCAAGCCACATGAGCCAGCTTTAAATTTTCAAATTTTACAATGCACCGTAAATATACTCCGTGTAAGAGTTTGTTGGAATCGAGTAAAAATGATATGAAAGAAAAAAAAAGTTTTTCGTATCCTTGTAAAAAAGTGTTTATTTTGTAGATTTAAAAAACGCTTATTTGCAATCCCGATGTATTTAAGAGGCGCCGAGTTTTTAATTCTTTACGGGAATTTTACACTGTAAAATTCGCCACAAAGGCTATATAAATCTTACCCAATATGAAAGGAAAGGTTTGAACTTTTTTAGCCTTAGTTATAGACTTTTACGTGGAGATATATGAAAGAATCATATAAGATATTAAAATGATTTTATGATTGCAGAGTTACTAGTAATCTTCTACCAGACATGAATAGTCCAACACAACAAACAAGAGGACATTCTCTGTAACTGATAACAAGCCATTGTCATTTGCGGACATTCGAAAACAATTTTTCACAAATAGAGCAGTACAAAGTTGAAAAGTTGACAAACAGTGAAATATATGCCAAGAATGTCAAATTCCGAAAACCATCTCGACAAAATTTGGCAAAATCTCCCAATAATGTACGACAACAGCCAGGACATGACACCAAGTACAAGAGGTAGACGACAAGAAGTTATTGAAAAAGTAGAGCTAAATATAGAGGAGCAACCTGACCTCCTGCTTTTTGGAAAAGTCTTAGGTAGGAGGTACCAAAATTATATGTGCACAGGTCTGTTATAACTTATTTTCAACAACAAATTAAATATGGTGGTGTGAAATGAGTGTCTAAACTGGATCAAGGAGAACCTCGCCTGGTAAATAAAAAGATTCATGCCTGCATATCGATAGGTACACAATATACACGTGACTTAATTAACTACAGGGTTTTAATCCCTCAATTCAGACACTGATGAAGCAATTAACACCTTGCTGGGTTCATTGTAGCCTAGAATTAAAGAATTGTTCTTAATGTGTAAGAATATATACGTGCATTTCTAACTATTTTAAGCAAAATAACGATAGAATATTTCTCTTGTTAATAACAGATCAAAAAGAGGGGGAGGGACACGCCACTGACTCTGTAACAAACTAGATTTCTCCCTAATAATTAAGCATACGATTCTTTGTGTAGCGATAACAAGCCATTTTTAAAATTCCGTCAATATATACTTATTATATATCATTTTAAAGCTCTTTTTAAGAGAAAAACAATGCAGCAATTTTCAAGTTGATATCTTTAATATGAAAAAAGTTATGATGAAAAATGTTTTTCACCAATTATTTTTTTTTCTGTCGTGTATATATAAAAAATCGTACGTCCATATTTCTCTTTTCTATATGTAATATGTTCCCATATTGATCACACCATTACATTAAAATTGTCATAGAAATAGTTCCACTCACTTTTAATTGCACACACTGGAAAAGGAGGCTTTTAAACCAATATCTCGACGTCACCTCGTCGATAGTCGTCCAGTAGTTTATAGGTGTAAATTGCTGGATCACTGTTAAACTTCACATTATACCACTCCTTGTATCCTGGTACCTGTAATATCACAAAATAAACTGAAATTTACAATAAAGAGACAAAATTATATGTGGATATGATTTATTAACTACATTAACATATATTTATCTTATTTCCACTTTTGTTTTCTTGAAATTTTGTTGATTAAACTGAAAACAAGCGCATATATATATTCTTTCAGAATTTGATGTTACATACATATGTATGAATTTAGAAAAATATTCAGCTCTATATAAAATAATACATACACATGATATAAAGTAAATGCAAATATTGATTATACTAGAATAAACATCATTCCCAAGACTCTTCCGCCACAAAACTACAATAAAAGTTTTTGACTAATGGCAATTGTTTTCCTTCTGGTAAACAATTTCAACAATGACGAGTAATCAGAAAACTCAATGAAAGCTAGTCTGGTAATTATAATGGTTTTTAAGGAGTGATTTAGAAAAGTAGAATACCAAAGTGAACAAAGAAGGGAAATCTAGTGACAAAAACACATAAGCAAGACCGACAAGATAAATAAGGATAAAGACGTAACTTTGTACATGTACATGTTTCAATTTTGTGTCAGGGTCATGTTCACCATAGCAGACTATATTTTTATACTTTCATACCGTTGATATAACATTGCCTTCCCAGGTTGTTTTGACAGTCCCATCTACTTCGTCTTCAAAATACATCTTGATATGTTTCCCGATTAATAAATGGTTTTCATCCTCCTCAGTATGTGTGTCATTTGAAACAGTAAACGCATTATCAATGAGCTTTTTTACATTTTCAGCCAGCTCTTCTGGTTTGAGATTGAGTCTTTTTCTACCTTCCATTTTTGTCACATTATAAATTGTCTTGAACCCATCACCACTAATCTTTTGTTGGAGAACAAAGCGTCTAAAATTTAATTGAGACTTTAATGCTTCAATTTTGTCCTTTTGAGATTTAATTACTGTATTTAGATGGAAATCTACCTATTCCTCAGTTTGCCACAGACCCCAAGTCAATATATTGTTTGTGTATTCCTCAAGTTTTTTAACTCTGGACTTTTCTGCATCCTCTTGTTTTTGGATTTTTTCTTGCAAAATGAGTTTGCGTTGTCTTTCGATTTCAAGCGCTCTTTCCTTGAACAGCTTTCTGGATTTCTGCACATTTTGTCGGGCATTTATTAATAAAGAAGTTTTGTCTTTTACACTTTTCCTTAATAACCAATCTAATGTCTTATTATGTATAAACGTAATGTATGCTTCATTTGCTATCATAGATATATTTGGCTTTTCTCTGACAATTCTATCCAGATGTCCAAAGATAGTCTCGGAAAATTTGTTATGCTTTGGCACAGCCGCTGTTACCTGACGTAGTTTTTCGTCGTACATTTTGTTGTGCCAGTGTCCATCGTTAAGGTAATCCTTAAACAATTCTTTGCAGACTTTGCAAATTCCAGGTAGTAAAATTTTCAGTATTGTGCAGACCAAATTGTCGTGATCTGATGGTTTAATTAAAGTCTGATAAATACAGTTTGTCTGTAAAGAATACCGGTCACAGTAAGACAACATGTTATTTCCTGATAGAAATTCATGAGTATTTTCGCAACAGTCTTGAAGAAATTCATTTAACTCCTCATAATATCGATATGAGTCCAAAACGTGTAATGTTTTGTCCTCTATCGTACACCATAGAGGTATAGTGATTAAATGAGCAATCAATCCAAGGGCTTTGCACCAGGCAATATATTCAGGTTGACTCAAGTCATAATTTTCTGATTTTAAAAGACGGTTCGAATCATTAAATTCCAAAAACTTCTTCATTTCGGGTATAAGAAAATAAATGGCAGCTGCATTACTGAATAAAACGTTAAAACGGTTACCCCGAAACCTTTCCACAGG
>JAULBM010014875.1:0-11550 GCA_032357055.1 Geukensia granosissima | reverse complement strand
TCCGGTGGTGTGATACCTATTTTGCCGTATGTCTCATGGACTTTGATTTGTTCGGTAATTGTGTTATATACTTTATTATAAAAATATTGGTAATTTACATAGTTTATATAAAGTTGATATTTTCAACAAATGATATCCTATTTTTAAATTTTAGTCCGAGACAATGTCTAAGAACGCGACCTAGAATAGAATAATCCCTATATTTTGTTATAGAAATCACAAGCATTTCTAAACATTAAAAACCATACATATTGTGCATATCTGTATCTATTCAGTTTGTACGAATGTAAGTGACACTAAAGTACATTTTATAAAATATTTGTAGTTGATTCTAATTACATTAATGTTCGTTGATATTTTGCTTCTTTTTCAACACCCTAAATGACGGTAAAAGTAAAATGTTGCTGTAAAATGAGACCTGAACAAAGTCGAATAATATGACTTTCAAGTGGTCATTCCTTTCCTTGAATAAGCTTGAATAAGCTTATTAAAATCAACATTAAATAACTCGTTTTTAAATTACAAATATAACAATGTTGAGTAAATATGGAAAGTTCGGTATTGTTTATGTAACGTCTCATCAGTTTCATTGTATGCGAAGCATAGGAAGACATAGAAGCACTTAAACCACTTAAACCAGAACAAATCGAAATGGAAAGCCAAATCTGACGGCAGAGACAACTACTCATTACAATAAGCTTTTCCGTATTTTCAGTGCTTAAGAGTTTTATGTACCTACAGCATACAAAATTTGCCATATTTCTAAAACATTGGTCATTTTGCATTTGACAATCTGACAACTGAGCAGGTGACAATCTTACTCTGAAAGAATTGTAAATTTATGGATCTTTACACATAACCAATGAAACAAGCAATAAACTCTGAAATAAACAATGAGGGGTTATAGCAGTCCAAGCATAACATAAACACAAAAAATGCATACTACATTCACAAAATATGTTTAAATCATGTACCAGACTCAATTGATTGCTGAAAAAGGTGACGAGACCATAAGTAGTCTTTTATTTTACAACCTTGGTAGCACATCGAATATAATATTAAGCTTAAAAAATATATAATGTTATATATTTTTAAATTCATGAAATAATAAAAAATAAGAACGTGGCAATAGTATAGCTCCAATGATGTTCATATTGAAGGATCCAGATTGGATTTAATCTTGTCATGAGAAAATGCTTGCTTTCGAACATTCATATGATCTCCGTCAGTCATACTGTATTGTTCAAAACTATACATAAATGTTTTACTTATTGTCCATAGCACCTTTACTGCATTAAGTTAATAACCTTCTCTGACTAAATCATTCAACATAAATGACAAGAACGTGATAATTTTAAATATGGCATAGGTATTCTCTTCGAAGACAAAACAATCTTAGTTATGTTTACTTAAGTTTTACGAGTTAAAGAACACGACTAATTGTTTTATTTTGATGAATGCATTTAAATAGAAAAAAAGTTGTTACTTTGTATATTACATCATGTTAACGTATAAGACCCTTAATTCTTCTAATACACCCCCTGGAGCGTAAAAGGTTCCCAAAATAATATGTAACGTGTAAATCATGTGCGTGTAACGTGTGAATCGTGTGCGTGTAACGTGCGGATCGTGTGCGTGTGGTTTGCATGTAACGTTTATCGTGTATCGTGTGGTCCAAATCGTGCATCATAAAACGTGTATCGTATGACTGTTTTCATTGGTCGATTTTAATCGTGCAACGTGTGATTTTAAATTGTTATAATTTTAATTTTTTGTATTATGTCTTCACGAAACGAAATTATTTTTTTATTATCATTGTTTGTTAAAATATATATTATAATTATTAAATATTACCAATCATTTAAACGAAAAACAGTCAAATTATCGATAAATTTCTGTAATTTGAACCCGACAGGATTTCACAAAACAAAATGCCTTGTTCAATCTGATAATATCTGCAATCACGTCTCTATCTGGCAAAATTTGTGGTATAAATTTATATGATAAAAATTATGCTATGATACATTCCATAATGATAATCCTGACCTCAATGCAGAGACCTGTACATGCCTCTTGCTCAATCCCATTTTTAACAAGATGTTTTTTCACATTTTAAAAATATTTTGGGAATAATATTTGCAACTCACAACTTTGTACTATTTTTTTTTTTATTAAAATTTATACTTCTGACTGACTTTAGAATAATTTTGATACAATATAATTCATGTGACGAAAGTATTTTTGCTTTTTTACATTCAGAATTTATAATTCTGATCTGAAGAGAAGAATATCTAATGTATAATCGAAAATTTATTTAGTTTGCAACAAGACATTGTTCAAATTTTGGAAAATTTCTGGTACAAGTTCATGCGACTTAAGAATTTATGTTATTTTTATTCAGAATTTCATAATCTGACCTTTAGAGATGAATGTAAATTGTTTATTCGTGATTAGTTTTTGTTTGCGACAAGACACTTGTTCAAATTTTGGAAAATTCCTGGTAAAGATTCATGCGACTAAAGAATTTATGTTATTTTACATTCAGATTTTATTCTGACCTTAAGAGATGAATATAAATTGTATAATCCTGATTGTTTTTGTTCGTGACAAGACATTTGTTAAGATTTAGGAAAATGTCTGGTAAAAATCCATGCGACTAAACAATTTATGCAATTTTATATTCAGAATTTATAATTTTTCCTTTAGGAGCTGAATAAACATTGTATAATCCAAACTATTTTTAGTTAGCGACAAGATATTTGTTCAAATTTTGGAAAATTTTTAGTTAAGATTCATGCGACTAAAGAATTTATGTTATTTTACATATAGAATTTATTATTCTGACCTTAAGCGATGAATATGAATTGTATAATCCTGATTATTTTTTGTTCATGACAAGATATTTGGAAAATTTCTGGTTTAAAGCCATGCGACTAAACAATTTACGCTAATTGATGTTCAGAATTTATAGTTCTGACCCTAAAAGATAATAACAATATATAATCCAGATTAATTATAGTTCCCGACAGGATATTTGTTGAAAATTTGGAAAATTTCTGGTAAAAATCCATGCGACAAAACAATTTATGCCATTTTACATTCAGAATTTATAATTCATACCTGAAAAGATTAATAAACATTGTATCATCCAGATTATTTTTAGTTCCCAAAAAGATATTTGTTTAAACTTTGGAAAATTTCTGGTGAAGATCTCTGTGACTTAATAAATTTATGCTATTTTACATTTAGCATTTAAAATTTTGACCTACAGAGATGAACATACAAAGTATAATCCAGATTATTCCTAGTTCCTGAGAAGATGTTTGGAAAACTTCTGGTAAAAACCCATGCGACTAAACAATTTATGCTTTTTGATGTAAAAGATGAATAAACAATATAAAATCCAGATTAATTTTAGTTCGCAACAAGATATCTCTTCAAATTTTGGAAAATTTCTGGTAAAAATTCATGCAACTAAAGAAATCATGCAATTTTACATTTAGATATTTATATTTTTCTTTATTTCTGACCTCAAAAGATGAATATAAATTGTATAATCCTGATTATTTTTTGTTCGCGCCGATACGTTTGTTCAAATTTTGGAAAATTTCTGGTAAAAATCCATGTGACTAAAGAATTTATGCTATTTTACATTCAAAATTTATAATTTTCTTCATAAGAGATGAATATACAATGTATAATCCGGATTATATCTAGTTTGCGTCAAGTCATTTGTTAAAATTTTGGAAAATTTCTTGTAAAAATCCATGCGACTAATCAATTTATGCAGACTATTTTAAGTTCATTTCACATATTTGTTCAATTTTTTTGAAAATTTCTGGTAAAGATTCATTGGACTAAAGAAAATGTGTTGTTTAAACATTCAATATTTTTTATTCTGACCGTAAGAGATGAACATACAATGTATAATCCTGATTATTTTTAGTTTGCGACAAGACATTTGTTCAAATTTTGGAAACTTTCTGTTAAAGATCTATGCGACTAGACAATTTATGCTATTGTACATGCAAAATTTATAACTCTGACCTACTAACTTGAATACAAGTTACTAAATCCAGATTATTTTTTTAGGACAAGACATCAATTATTTCAATTTGCCAGGATAAATTATTTCATTCAAGAATTACAAATTATGATTCTTACCTAAAACACAGTGCTAAATTATTTTTTGATTCGTAACAATGTCTATTTAATATTTTGAAGATCTGGAGTTTATGAGAGTATGCCATTTATTTCAAAAATAGAATTATTTAATGATGGTAATCGTCATTTTTGTTTTGACAAAATATAGAAAGTATATGCATAAAAATGTTTTTAATCGCCTAAATCTTTTAATAAAGTTATTACAGGACATATATGTATAATATATGTTTCTGGTTTTTTTTTTTTTTTTTTTTTTTTTTTTTTTTTTTTTTCATAAATCCGATAAAAACAGTACTTTTTTGGTTTCGTCAATTTTCATTCCTAATATATTTTGACCTAAAATTACACGACTGACACCGTTTTTTTATCGTTTAACTTTCAACGTGCATCGTGTATCATGCGGTTTGCCTGTAATGTGCAAATCGTGTGCGTGTAACGTGTGAATCGTGTGCGTGTGGTTGGAAACCTTTTACGTTCCAGGTGGTGTATTTTCCTGTTCTATTTTAAGGAAATGTAAAATTAATTTATTATAAATCGATTTAAAATTATACAACAACATCTTACCCTACATTTCTTTTTTCGTATTATCTGGAGCAAATTGCCTAAATAACACGATTTGTCGTCTTATAATGATAGGATGTTGTTTCATTTAGGACGAGTGCTCCGGCGCGGTCAGCAACCCGTGTTCTACTGGTCTCACTCACCATGTTAAACTAAATAGACAATGACGGTTTATAGTACCAATTGATGTTAGTCACAACGGTTTAGAAACGAAGCTACATTTGCAACAGTATAAATATATCCATTGTCGTTTGTGAAGTTGATATGTCGTACGGTCGACTAAATCGGCGGTGACCAAAATATTTTGGAAGGACGACTTTAGTCTTTCCTTGGAAAATCTTTCCACAGTATCATTTTGCCAGCAGAAACCCTATATTAATAAGATCCCGATAGGAAGCGCAAACCCCGGAGTAGTGTATTAATTGAGAAATATACATTCTATATGCAGGTCCGGTTGGAATGTCGCTAGATATTAACGAAAAAATTACAATCGAACAATAAAAGTCAAATTTGCTTAGTTTTAACACATCAAATTATGACTTTCACGTATACATGAATTAACTTATCCACACAAGTTCTCTTGATAAAACTATTTTACGATATTTTATACATGTTATACTTTAGATTCAGCTTTGACTATCTGCTGAAAAATTTACTTCGAAATTTTTTTTTTTCGAAATTTTTATCTAACATAATGTTGTCACTTCTTATTATTGGTATTTGTACAATATCTTGTTTTCTTTTAGCGTTTAATGGTATATCTGTTCTAATAAATCAAACCCGAGGTATTTTGATTGATGTTTTAGCTTCAGAGATCAAGATATGTTATCAACTGTGTTTGGACTTTGAAGTTGCTCTCAAAAAACAGGGAGTACCTTTTCGAGTTCATAGTAGATCTGGTGGAATTTGTAATTTTTTGCGACTTAAAAAGCATATATCTAAATGCCGTTGATTTTTTTACTTTTTGTGTTTATGTACATTTTTTAACCAACTGTCCCAGATAACGGGTGTATTAAGCGTCCACAGACATGTTGTACGCCTCCAAATACTTTATGTGCCGCCCACAAGCAAGGAACCTGTAATCAAGTAAATGTTATTGTTTCTTAGTTTAAGTGTTATT
Source organism: Geukensia granosissima (assembly GCA_032357055.1). Lineage (NCBI taxonomy): Eukaryota > Metazoa > Mollusca > Bivalvia > Mytilida > Mytilidae > Geukensia > Geukensia granosissima. The sequence goes on along the minus strand of JAULBM010014875.1, from coordinate 5,705 downwards.
ATTTTTTCATTGTGTACTTATGCGGCCAGTTATTGTTACGTTTAAAGATCATTACACTAAATTTTGGGGCTTCAAAAGCTATACTTATGGTGGGGTGATTATCCATTTATAGCGGCAATAGGGCAACGGTTATGGAATTTCTCCACACGAGATAGTAAAATTTTTAAAGTATACAGCTTGAACCTTGTCGAGATCTGTTAAATTAAAAAAAATACTACGGAAAATGGAGTAATATTCTGTAACCGACTGAAAGCAGAAAGAGGATCTATTTCTTCTATGAATAAAACGACGAAAACATTGTTTTTTTAGTCTCTCTTTAGGAGACCCCATTCTTTGCTACAGAGCATATCCGTGGTATCGCCGAGGAATACAATGTAATTTCAAGAAAACGACACGTAGGTAAAATACAAAAATTTGTGCAAACACGTCTTACCTAAAAAGGAGTTCACACAAAAATAATAAAAAAAATTTTCCGTCTAGAAAAAAAACATAAGCGATAAACCCAATGATAGCACGAACGACGACTCTTGGGGCAATGAAGTGACGTCATTCGTAAACAAATGAAGGCTAAGCAAGTTTTCAGTAAATTACAAAAATCAAATATGCCAAGAATGGTACTTACGATTTAAGTTACTTTCAGACAAAAGTTATTCCGCGGGAATTTAACCAGCGGTTGGTTAAAATATTACTAAAATTTAACCAACAGCTTAATCACGCTAAGAATAGGAGAAATCTTTTCTCATCAATGTTACTAATGTGTATTTGCAATAAAAAGTATTCCATTCGATCAAATTAGTAGGATGAACGAAGGATATGAAAGAAAAAGAAAAAAATATATTTCACTTGGTTCGACATTCTAAGGTAAAAATGGCACGCAAGTTACACATGTGTGTTAAATAAAACATGTGTTTCACGCATGTGATACATATGTGATACATGCGTGCCACGTATGTGTAACAGGCGTGTCATTTCACATGCCTTTCACATGTGTGGACTATATCACCCAAATACCTTATTTTAATCAATTCATATTCCAACTTAAAACATATGCAAAACATGCGTTAATTTACCCGCGATATAATTTACCGTATAGTTTCATTGAAAAAAAAAACAAGTATGCCGTCGACAAATCAACTACCGAGCCCTAGTGAAAATAGTATTGCCTGTCTTTTACTCTTTTGAAGCCGTTTTACTGTGCACATAGAAAATAGTCATGCAACTTGCATGTCAAAGTGAAATTCCAATGCTTATATAATTTTTCAAATGCTATTCATGATCGTCGACTTCGTACAAACACACTTACATTTTCTTCTTATCTAAAATTTATAGTTGACAACTTCACAACTGATTAAATTAAAATCTGTGTCAAATCCCAAATAACCATGGGGTATTATGCTAAACCTGATTCGGTTTAGTCATGAATTAAAAACGATTTCTTAATTCGGACCGGTCAGGTTACGATATATATATAAAAACAAAAAATACCTTAATGGATCTTGCCTCTGCGTACAATCTGATTTAACTAAAACCTAAAACCTTTTACAATTTGAGGATGATGACGGCATGGATAATCATTTCGCGGATTTTGTTTCATTTATCAGCTTTTTTATATTATATTTAATGGATTAATAAATAAGACCTTATTGATGCATACATAAAAGTACGTTAAAATAAAACGAAATATGGGTGACTTTTATTCGTAAATACTTAATTAGAATAGACTATTGTATGGCGTATTAGTTCCCATAGAGTATAGATGGATTTATATCATGATAAGGATACAAAAATTGGAAACATTATATGAAAATCGGAAATATTATAAAAAAAACTTCAGGGTTTAAACATTATATGAAAATTAAACAATAATAATAAGTAATTGTAATTTTGAACGCTGCGATATTGTAAAACACACATCCCATCCGCCAATACAGTAAGCTTTAGCCTAATTAGATACGCTAACCCACCGTAAAGCTTCATACTCTGGCTGACAGGATGACTTTTGACGGTATATATTTTCAACACCAAGAACAAACATACTAATCAACGTTTGCAAGCCGATTTTCTTTCATAGCTGCAAAGAAAATGTTAAGGTATTTAAGTGGCGGGAGAACATAATTATCCCAATTCCAACAGATGGCAAAGGGTCTGCTTTTAAATGAAACACCGGATTTGTTTTATTGAAAGTGATTGGACATGTATTAAGTAGTACAGATAAAATGGTATATAGATAGGTCACTTATAGAAGTTGCAGTGGGATAAACAAATTCTTGATACATTTAATGATTTATTTATTACCTCGTTTTTATTTTTTATTCATGATTTCTTTTTAAATTGATGCGAACTATACTTTAATGCGCCTAATTGAAAGCCAAAAGTCTTCTTAAAATGAAGATTTTGTATTTATCTTAGATAGGTAAAGTAAAAGAGCATAAGTCTTATAGGACATCTTCAAAACTTTAAACATGCCTTTAAAATCTACAGGACATGTTTGCCGCAATATGTTTTAAGACTTTGAAGTGAATTTTTTGTATTACTGTACAGTACCAATAGTTTATGAGTTTTAAGCATTACTTGCTAAAAACAACTGATAGGAAGACAATGTCCACATAAAAGTATCGGAAATTTGTAAAGAATATATTGACTACTTTTGTTTTTGCTGGTTTTTCATGCATTAGTAAAACTATCTTGAAAGAAAATGTTACAGAAAAATAGATAACGATGCAATGGTCTAGGACCTATCAGTCATGATTTCCAAAGTATTTAGAACAAATTATTTAGTTTTTATAAATTATTTAGTTTTTATAATGTTTTTTTTTTAATTTGCTGTTTTTTTTCTTTTTATTACAGGTTCAAAAATGGCCAATATTGACAAAAGTATTTTTGTCGTCGGTATTCACATTGGCATTTCTCACTCTGGGTATGCATTTGCCTGCAAAAGTGATTATGCCTGCGATCCACCTAAATTTATCACCAGTTCTTGGCCAAGAAGAGGAGGTTTGTCACTGAAAGCTCCTACCGTTGTTCTACTCAATAAATATAAGGAATTGGTAGCTTTTGGATATGAAGCTGAACAAAAGTATGCAAAAATTATCGAGGAAAACGAACAGGATGCTTACTACTACTTTTATCATTTTAAAAAGCTTCAATACAACCAGGTAAGAATATAATAGACGCACAGGGGGTGATAATCCCTTAAAATGCATAATTATATTATATGTAATTCAGTCGTCAGACGACGTGTATAGTGTAATACACTCTAAATATTATGTGGCGTTTCCTGAGTCGCAATTTAATTATATCCAGAGAAAGCAACCCAATAAGCGAATGCTACTGCTGGTAGACTTTAGGATCCTAGGGTTCACCATCTCAGTTGTCAGACATTTCTAGCATGATGTTTTATCAAATATTGTTTTACAGACAAAAATATGTTAATTTCTCCTGTTGCAATTAGTTTCAGGTGTAGTTTAATTTTTTGCTAGATTCGCTGGATTAAAATATCACTTTAGCCCTTATGTTCAAGCCGAGCTACTGATGATAGTATTTGCAGGAATATTTTAACTAATATTGAATATTTGAAAGACTTCTTCAGAGTAAAAGAATGTCAAAATTGATAGTTTTGTTATGTCGATTGTAAGCAAGTTTATTTCAGAGAATAACGTCTGAAACAAAAATACATGATGTGACGCATAAATGGCTGCCTGCGATAACAGTGTTTAGTCTAACAATAAGATATCTTATTGAGCATGTACAGAGACAGATACAGAAAAATTTAAGACTATATTCTAATGGAGAAGAAGATTATTATTTTGTGCTGACTATACCCGAAATTAATGTTTCTTCGATGCATACTATTAGAGAGGCTGCATACCTGGTAAGTTTTGCTTCATTTTTCTTAGGTTTTACTGCCACTAACGTTATCTCCCGCTTTTATTTAATTTAAAAAAAACAAAAATATTTATCAATGATCAATGACTCGCAGATCATTATTTGATGTGACGTTTATAATTGACTTCGGATACAATGTCGTATTAACTGTGTCACAAATATGACTTAACATTAAAGGAGAAGACCATGTTTCGGATAAATACAAGGAATTCGAAGATATTAAGTGGGCAGACAGAAATCGTTAAGTCGGAAGACAGACAAGACCATGGCCAACAAAAAAAAACGAAAGACAAACATAGAACACACAAGCTTATCGGTCAAAAGGTCATTAAATCAAATTAAGAAATATGAATATGCCCTTTTTTACTATTTTTATCGTGGTTTTAAATAAGGGTTTTTTACTTTCCCGAGCCAATGTGCTCCGCCATTATTGGTTTATAGTCGTCACTAATTCGGGTTTTTAAAGTGAAAGTGAGAAGGCAAACATTTTATAATCGCCTATGGTGTCTCGCCTATGAGATAGTGATAATTTGGGACTTTCTCCATAAAATTTCGAGCAAAGAAACAGACCAAGGAGCTACGTAGTAAGATGTCCGAATGCAGTATCGGAGGAAAAGATCTGCAGCTCGAGGACTCGTGTTTTTTGTTACGAGTGTCAGGAAGATACTGTCGGCACTTTTTGTCGGATCGGGGATGACAAAAATACTTTTCGAACATTTGCCTAATTAATTAGTGCAGTTTATAGCCTGACAAGATGGTTTGATTTTAAAATTAACTAGTTGAAATATTTAATAATCAAATTCTTTGTTTACGTGTCCAGTATCAGCTACAAACCTACTTAGTGACGTCACATGCTAATCAGAAGCTAACGGCATCAATCAGTAAAATTATCACCATCGATGCCTTACAAGCATGACAGTTCTTCAAGATGGCTATCTTCATGTAATTTGAAGATTTCGATTTTTGCACAGCCTTGTGCATTTTATGCGGGGCCTTTTTGTATCAAACGTTTTTTATTTGAGTTAACACAGGCATGATTATTATTACAAAGGTGGTCATTCCCTTTAAAACAAATGCCCCAGTCTTGATATGATTTTAAAAAGTTGATAATGAAAACTGATTTTTTACATACTTTGAAACTTTGAAGAATATTTGTATGTTAACATCAAAGAAGTTTTAGACTGATTTAAAATTAAATACTTCGACGATAGTCAGCGAAACGAAATGGAAAAGTCTTATATTAATTTCTGCTACTTCGACATGTGTAATGCGAATTATGTTTGTTGAGTGCATAACAATTATTAAGACATCCATTCTGAACATTTAGAACAAAAAAAAATCTTTAAATTGCTTGTTGTTTTAAAATTTAAAACACCAAATTAAGCACACAATAAAAAACATGTAATTTTTAGTTTTATAAAAACGCTTCAAATGGCTCCCCAGAAAGAAAACTAATTTTTTTTCAAGTTTTCTTTCAGGTGGAACTATTTGTGTCATTCATATTTATTTTTTGAAATAGAAATGTTTAATACAAACAACACATATAGGGAACAGGAAATGTCCTAGTTATTGTTAAAATGTCGGATAATCTTTAAGTTACATTTGTTTCAACATTTATCATATGATACAACGACAACTAGTTAAAACTGTATTTTAGTGACTATTAAAGACAATGGGCGAAGCAAAAAAAATGAGGTTGACACCCTTTCCGAATGAGTTAAGACTGTCAGATCATTAATTCGGATTAAAACTAGAGGCTCAGGAGGCTGAGCCTGTATCGCTCACCTGCCATTTGGCAAAGAAGTTTCAGAGGAGAAGAT
>JAULBM010014864.1:0-11550 GCA_032357055.1 Geukensia granosissima | reverse complement strand
TCCAAATTTATTGAAATTGGTGACATAATTTGTTTTCTACGAAAATCCAAAGGCAGGCTTATATTTTGTAAAATTTGGCCTTTTGAATATTCTTGAACTGACGGGTCAAGAGGTCAATCAGCTGAAAATTTCTTAAATGACATTAAACCTTCATGCCGTTTGAATATGTTGTGCCTGGGTCATGGCAATTTAAAAAAAAATAAGTGTCACTGAAACTAAACTTTAGGTAAAAATTTTATTACCAAAAATGTTATTATTGTCGCCTATGGATTTTGATTTACTCTAGCTTAGCTTTGAATGGCTCTCAGATTGATCCGAAACTCGTAAGTAACAAAACAGCAAAACTAGAAACACTGCATCTAGACAAGACCGTAACTCTTGGCATGGCTAACTAAATAACTATCACACCAAAAAAATCACTAACAAAAATGTTAATTTCGATTTTGTATTTCGTCTTTCAGTGTAGACAAAATAACGTAATCTAGCCATATAAATAAAATATATAAAGTAACGGTTTGCGCAGTATAATTAAGGCATTTTCCTTCGTTGTTTTAATATTTGTCTACAATCTGGTTAAAGAAAGAAATGCAAGACACTATTGTTTTAAGAACATGTTACGTGGCCCAAGGAAATCTAGTGAACTAAAGACAACGTGAAATTTTGCAGTACACAATCCATATAAGATGTAGATTGTGTCTTCTATATTCTTTCTGTGAAATATTAACTGTTGTTAACTCATGTGTGAACGAAATAACAAAACAGTGATATTGCATGCCCTACGATTTACGAGGCATAACTCTTTCTATATTTCTGAAGAAGTGTGACATGGCCAACATCTACAAATATGTGTAAGGATATCATCATCCCATGCAGTAGCAGATGTTTAGGTTATTCTTATATATGTTACAATTCTAGCTGTTTATTGCCTTTTACTTCAATGAAATTTAAATATTTTTTTAACTACCAACGTTAACAAAATGTTAAACGTTTTAACTAATACGGTCATAGATAACAGCTTTTTTAACAGAAATACATGAAAACAATGAATTATAACTAATAAACTCTATGTTATTATTATAACCATCTATTGAACTGTGGGCATGCTTGGTCCTGGTCTGTTAGGGTTTCTGTTAGCAGTATTATACTGTCCAACTTTCACGACTATGTTCGAGGTAGGTTTAGAAGCAAATTTATTCCAAATTAATTTCTTTTTATTATCATTATGATTAAAGTCGTTGTCAATGGCAATCACATTGTCTTTTTTACCATAATTTGTCTCGCATTTATTCTTTTTTCTGCACAAAATAGCAAATATTACAAGTATCACTAACACAAGTACTACTGCACAGCAACTAATAATGGCTATCAAATAATCCATTGTGTCTCCTGAAAATTAAAACATAAATGACAAAACCATTAAACCAAATGTGTTCTCTATTTCAGACATGTATAAGATACAGTAAATATTTTAATTCGTTTTTGGTTTTAATCTGGTATAAAAATATATTCCAATTTCTGATAGGACGAGACAACATACCAACTTTTACTAGTAGGATTATATGTACCATAATGTCAATTAATATTAATATGAAATGGCCAATGAATGGTTATTTTGATGAATTCATCGTTGGCAAACTAATATCTGCTTGATATTGAGGAATAGTGCGATAAGAGATATTTACAATGTTCCTTTTAGGAGTTATATTTCCCATTTTGTTAGTTAAAAATTTATCAAAATGTATCTATAAAAAAAGTTATGGATACATTTTGATATTTTTTTTATTTACAAAATGGGAAATATAACATATGCAAGTAGCTACAACGATCAGATCACATTTAACAGCTGGAGATACTGTTGATATTAAAACTCGCATAGTGGATAAGTCAAACACAGACTCTATTATTTGGCCATGTAAAATACAAGTTAAACTCTCAGGGATTGAAGTCGGTTAATTTTTTTTATAATATGGCCTTCTTAATACTTTTATAAAGAAGAAATTGTTTTGCTTGAGAACAGTGGGTTTCTAGTTATGTGAAATATTAAATATACAAGCCTGTCGATCGACTCCTTAAGTAAAACTAAATATCAGTTTGAAACCGAATGTAACTGTTTTGCTAAAAGTAATATTATGTTATGCGCTGTTCGGGTTACAAAGCGTAAATCGCATGTTCCATCAAAATCAATAAATGTTGCGAAAATTGTTGTTTTAAAAATCTGATTAGAAAATTGAGGTATAAATGTCATATTTTTTAAAACTCATTAGAGTTATCTCCTGAGTAATATATTACATACACGCCTTCAAATTGACCGTTCCAATTCTGTCCAAAAAAAATTCAGAAATGAGGAGAGCACTTTCTTCTGTTGCAGAGATATCCCTGAGGTTAGTTTGACAGACTCGAATTGTTTAAATTGTTTCGGGTTTTTTGTATTTGTGCTTATTAATTCGTATTTATATTTTAATAAATTTTCAACATTTTGACCATGAACACCGCTGAGGCATTTTCATTCAACAAATTGGCCATTGAAATTGATATTCGGTGCTACATTTGCCAAAACCACTGGATGAATTTACTGCTGGTGGACTGCATCCATGTTAGTTGCCAATTGCGTTCTCCATCCAATATCCAGAATTTTTGTCTTGTGTTAATTCATTAAATATTCTATGACTCCTTTTCTGATGTACAGACATTTGGACTCCTGTTTGTTTACTTTGTTTGGATTTTGGATGTGAAACATTTTAACATTAAGTACTACTGACAAGTTGTTGGTCAGTCAGCAATATGGACATACAAGGCTTCAAATTAAAGTTGGTCTTTTGTGATAGATTTTTTATTGAATAAAATTAGATTTTACATTATTTAAATCTATTCGGCAGTTTACATATAGGAAAATGGTATTTTTCATAAGACATATAAAAATAGAAGATGTGGCACAATTTTCAAAGAGACAACCATCCATCTAATGACAGTCGAATTTCAACTTCTAAATGTTCCATTACGGCCTTCAATAATGAATCAGAGTCCCTACCATAACGTTACCTGTAAAACACCATCCAAAACGTGTAAGTCACAAACTACTATTGGGCCTGGGTGGCCGAGTGGTCTAGGTGCATGTAGTTGGTTTAAACTTACCTGTACAGATCAGTGTAGTCTATCACCTATACGTCGTGAGTTCTTGCCTGACTTTGTACCTTACAAAAACCGGTAGAGTTAAACTCGCATAGCACGTGATAAGGTTTGTCAGTTACCTGCCCAAGGTCGGTGGTTCTCTCAGGGTACTCCGGCTTCCGCCACCAGTAAAACTGACCGCCGCGATATGACTGAAATATTGTTGAAAGTGGCGTTAAATCCCAAACAAACAACGAACAAACACAAACATCTACAGGTTGCCCTAAGGCCTTCAATTATGGACAACTCCACTTTCAACGGTAAACTATAAAGGGTCATTAAAATAAAATGTTATGATATTCAAATATAACAACTGTCGGCCAAATAAGCGAATAATGCAAAACAAGAAATTCATAAAGATAAAAACAACGACATCCACTGGATTACAGGTTCCCGACTTGAGACAGGCACATGAATAATCCTACCACTTGAATACCAAATATGATTCTAGTAATTGCTTGATATCCGATATACCTCGTAGTACAAATCTTGGTATCTGAATTTTTCTATAATATGACGGATTGAAATTCCTATTTTTCTATATTAATTCTGTATAAAATAGAATTTCAAGTTTAGAGTTACAAGTATATTTTAGAAGTCAAATTTATATTAAGGTGATTTCACCTTTTATTGGACTCTAATTTTTACAGCAATATATCTAATTGCAATATACTATGTTCACTGTATATGATCGCTGTGTTTTGATTGCTTAACTATTAATCAACTGCTATAAAAATAAAACTATCTACTTTTTAAAAATGGATCTAACTCACTTACGTAGCACAATATTGGTGCTACAGATTAATGGTTATAGTGGAGCAGGTGTTGCTTACGTTTCCGGAGCACCTGAACTCATCTTGGTTTTTGTAGGGTTCGTGTTACTCCAGATTTAGTTTGAGTGTAGCGTATTGTGTTCTATAATTGTCTTTTGTTTCATTTTGTTGGCCATGATCTTGTCTGTCTTCCGACGATTCTTGTCTGCCCCTTTGGTATCATCAAATTCCTTTATTATGCAACATTGGCACATTGGCAAAATAGCATTGTAATATATGATATATTAATTTGCAAACTATTAACGCTCCTAAAACTGTAGACAATAGAAATTCATTTATTCAATGTAATTTAAATCATCAAAGTCGAAGGAAATTAGGAAACATAAAGCAATATAAATACAGAATTTCACAGAAATAATGCTCACCTGCTTCATAGAACTACCTGTGTGCTATTTTCAAAGTATATTAACATCCAAATTGAACATGGAAGCCATAATTTCATTGTTCATCTTTAAATGTTGTTATGGTGAAAACCACACTTTATAAAATATTTACGCAGAACCATTATAGTAGTAATAGTACTAAGAGCTACATATGAATTATTTACAAGTCACCAATAAGCATAAGCGAAACAACTGAATGTGACGTTTTCTACTGCAAAATACAAAATTACCAATGTTAAATATTTAGGTATGCTATACGTACATTTCAAGGAGTAACATCTCATCAGTAGTATTAGAATCAAATATAGAAAAAGAAGCACTCAAATCCAAACAAATCGAAATGGGATTAAGTATGATCACATAAGGGATTTCTTAATTAGAACTTCAGCATTTCTAAAATAACTAATTTTAGATATCATCTAGAATATTGTTCTGGTTTGTATTAAAAGAAATAAACTATATACTTCCTGACCTTACAGAAACATATATGCGTCTCGTGTTACATTATAAGGTATCATATAGCCACATGTTTAGGCCTATGAACCGAAATATTAAAACTGCAAGATTAATGCACATTTGCATGACATACTCCGTTTCAATGAACTACCATTTTTACAAAAGTTAACCGCATTCAAACTCTAAAGAATAAACGAGTCCAGTGTAGAATACCCATGTGAGAGATCAAAAAGATACAAAAAATGAAATAAACTATAAAAGATAAAACGAAAACCGTCAAAAGGAACAAAGGCTTGAAATCCACCAACTTAAAACAGGAGTGGGATCAGGAAGGGTACGCATCCCCTGTCTTGCGCGCATCACCGGTCTTGTAATCCTAAAACACTAATCCGGGTAAACGTCAATCCCAGAAAAGGGTAACTAATTGTTGTATTACCGGTTAATTGATTGATTGGGTGGTGCTTACCGTCCAGTGGCAAATACTTCACGCATATTCAGGACTGGAGCATATCAATGATGAGTGATGACGAATGAACACTGCCTTGTTCTAGACCGACATGCTGAGTCGAAATTTTAACGTGCTAGCTAATGAAAGCAACAGTCCACAAGAAGACATGCCATTTTACCCAGACAAATTATTCTGAATCTGGGCCAACCGGTCTTTGCTCTTAATCCTAAATGATTCGTGCTTAGCATAGAAGCAACAAATACCAAATTGTATGTCTTTGGTTTGACCAGACCCTGGATCGAACCCAAGACCTTTCGCATTTGAAGCGAGCACGCTAACCATTACACAAACGAGGCGGTCTGTATTACCCGTAACAGGTCCATAACTAGTTGAGATACACTGAAACCTAATGGATCAACCAATCCATGAGGGTAACCATAGAATTTTAGGAGGGACGATTTCAACCATGATTGGATGTATCCTTGTTGTATTGATTTATGTGACAACAACAAATGCTCTCGTCAGAAAACCCTGATATTTGGAACACTTCTACAAAAAAACGTTAAGATAACTCAATTCGCAGTCCTAAAATAACAAACTGAACTCTTTTAAATCCTTGTTTCAAAATCCATATTCCGGAAGGTTATTGTACATATTGTTCATCTACATACTTAATTCAAGTATTCTTTAATTAAACAGACAATAAAATCCAAAACTAAAGGACGAGTTCAAGTCACACGCCTAATATAAGAAATTAACCCCATTTAGGCCCCTTGTTCTCAAATCAAATTTTGTATTATTATATTATGCTAGTACCACTATATTATACTACAATTCTACAACAAAATTAATATCCTTAAACAGAAAATGTAAAAGGAGATCTGGGTATAAAGGTAAGGAAACAATGTTGATTGTCAATCCTCATCATATATAAAAAGAATATTTTATGTATAGAAGTGCATCAAAATGATATGAGTATTTCGTGAAACGTTTATACAAACTAAAAACTGTTAAATTAAAGGAGTTCATATCACATGTCTGAAATATGAATTCGACTCCTTTGGGTCGAACGTTCCAAAATTTTATTTCCGATTTACATGGTAGATAAGTCTATTCTATTACAAAATGAAAAACCATGTAGCGGGAGTTCCAGTCATAAGGAAAGTTTGACGGACCGACGGACGAAGACAATGCTAATATCTCCGAATTTTTTTCCGTGAATAATAACTTGTAACTCGAGGGCAAATATTTTTTTTTGTTTTTTTTTCTATCACCTACCACCCTTTATTTATAGAATAAACATTGCGACGTACATATACAAGTCTATGCGACGAAAATAAGGAAATTGAAACAATCAAACATTAATATTTGAATGAGTGGAACAGGATGTTTCCTGTTAATTTCAAATAAATGAAATTATAATATCCGATTGAATTGATAATGTTAAAATTTCATAATTCGTGTTCCCATGGTAATACTTTAGCCAATTCAATAATACTTTGATGAAACATATAACTACACTTTGACAATTAAGGTAAGAGTTACTTCAACAGCATTTTCTATTTTTTTATATTTCATAGTCATGCATTAAAAGGGCAAAAAATATTTCCAAAATTAAAGTTTTAGTACAATAATTCAGTCACATTTCAGGCCTTTCATATAAACCTGATATCTGCCACTGCTATGTTAAATCAATCTTATTCTATAAGTTTATGTTAGGTCCAAATCAAGAGAAATATATCATTGAAAATATGAAAAAAGCTGTTATGTTATAAAGACCTTGCCATTTGCAGGATTTAGTCATACTAATAAACCACATTAGGAACAGATCATCCATGTGCCATAATGTAAATCGAAACTAAAGATCATTCAGTCTTACATATATATATCACGTTTGAACAGATCATCCATATGCCTTTTATTTTAATGACAGTGAATACCACACTGTCATATACTGATCTGTTAAAAACTAATATTCCACTATTTTTATAACAGACGGCAATGACTTCACGCGTACATCTTATCTGATAAATGCTATTTCCATGTGTTCGTATTTCCAATGGTTCATTCAAATTTATTCCGCACTTCGCAACTGAGGCCAAACAAAGATATCTTTTTTGAAAGCTAAAGTTTTTGAGTACCCTTTGCAAGTATCCTTAGACAGGTTTAGATATTTGTTTTGCAAGTATTCTTAGACAGGTTTAGATATTTGTATGTTTTTCTTTAAAAAAAACTTTTCTCCGATCCGCATACGCATCACTTTTTTCGTTTTGCCTTACATTATTACATGTATTACAGACGTTTATGACAAGAATCTGTCTACTGGTCCAAATTCAATAATGCAAATACTAATCATTCCGCTGCTTTTGGATTTTGGTAATAGCAGATAGCAGAGGACACCAGCAGACCCATTGATCGACATTTTTGTCAATGTTTAGTGAGCTTGTTTTTTTCCTATTTTTTTTATCAACAATACAATTCAGTACACTAGACACGCTAAGGGACTGTACAATAATTATCAATATTTTACAAGCAGTTAAATGTGGCTTTTATGATTTTTTTTCTGGTTCCTAGCAAACATTGTTTATTAGTTAGCCCGTTTTTCGTGAAGCAGCAGCGAGTAACATTTCAAATGGGTTGGTTTCACCCAGCCTTGAACCGAACTCATTACCCCCGTACTTGTGCACTAGGCCCTACCACTAAACATTTCCCCACACGTATATATGAAGCAAAATAAGAAAAATGTTGGTTAAAACTTATCCATTATCTTTTAAATATGTAACAACATAAAAAAAAACACAAGACATGTAAAGTTTTTGTTATAAGATAACAATTGTTTTAACACCAATTCAGTCTTTTTTATTTTTCATTTACAGCCGTACGACCATGTTGGCTATACGTATGATACTCTTCTTCAAGATTTTATTATACCCTCCAGGACATGCATTCAATACATCAACAAAATACGCCACATCTTGTTTAAAACCGTATTGTGAATGTGATGCTAGTAAAAAAGAAGCCACGTGTTCCCGTCTTTCTTTCATATCAAAACTTCCAAGTTATGTCGAAAAGTTAAAGTTAAGTTACAACACATTTTATAATCTTTCCAGAAAAATGATGTCTAATATCAGCTCTAACAACATGAATGAAATTGCTTTTGAAGGAAATTCAATGCACCATTTAAACGAGGATGCTCTCACAGATTTTCCTTTGCTAACGAGTCTGGAAATTTCTAATGAAACAAACTTGAATGACCTGGATGTTCGAAATGCTATTCACTGTTGCACATTTGAGAGTCTCAAAACACTCAAGCTCGAAAGCAATCACTGGAAATCTATTGCCCCTGATATTTTCTTTAATAGTAAACTAAAAGAGCTTTCTCTTGCACGAAATAGACTGAAAGAACACCTAGAGTTAACAATCGACAAAATCCAAGGTCTGAAAAAATTGAACTTATCATACAATACTCTAGAAAGTTACGATGTTAGATTGCTTTATCATTTGGAAGAGCTAGACCTAAGCTACAACAACCTGGACAAACTCTTGACCTTTTGTTGTGAGAATGATGAACAATTCTGTTGTGAAAATCCCGGATGTGCAAGCAAAACCCCTAACTTAACGGTATTGAATTTGGCAGGTAATAGGTTGGATTTTCTCCTGGTGTCTACTTTGTATTGCTTACCATCATTAGAGGTTCTTGATTTGAGCTTCAATTGGTTTTTCGCAATTAATGACAACCTGTTTGCCTCCATGCCAGTTTTGCAGAAATTACTCTTTCAACACAATACGCACCTAAGAAAGATCAGGTCATTCGCCTTCAACAGCTCATCGATTCAATATCTCTCAATCAGTGACAATAGATTCAATTTTGACAATCACTCTGATTTTGTATTTGATCCACACAATATTTTCAGATATTTACCAAATCTTGAATGTTTAGATTTATCAAACAACATTCTTACATCTGGGGATATATTGGAATTCCTGTTCCAAAACTTAACAAACATTTTGACTTTGCGATTGCAAGGTGTTGGTCTCAGTACACTTTCTTTTCGTATGTTTAGAAGTATGCAATCATTACAGGATCTTGTTTTGAGCGAAAATTCTATTAGTTATTGGCCAGATGGAACACTGGATAACATGAAAAATTTAAGGAGACTTAATGTTCGTAGTAATAAAATACAGTTGCTCAATGAAACTTCTATTAAGCCAAGCATTCTATCCGGACTTGATAATTTAGATCTTTCCGATAATCCATTCATGTGCACGTGTGATCTTCTGTGGTTTCGAGAATGGATCCGACATTTGAACAATTCTAAGCTGTTACAGAACTTTCCACGTGACTACAAATGTTCGTTTCCGAGTGACATGCGAGACATCCTTTTAGTTCGTTTTAATCCAACACTGGAAGGATGTACACTATGGAGCCCTCTTTTAACATTGGCTATAGTGTTATCTTTATTTGGATTAGCTGTTTTTATGTTAATACTTACAGTTTATAAGTGTCATTCCAACATTAGGAACTATCTTTATCTTTTTCGCCTTCATAGATTACAAAGACAGGGATACTTAGAACTAGAAAAGGGAGATAATTTCGAATTTCACGGATTTGTGGTTTACTGTGATCCTGACAGAGAATGGGTACATCAATCTCTTGTTAAGAAAATGGAAGATAAAGGAATAAAACTTTGCATTCATCACCGCAACTTTGATGCAGGAGTTCCAATAACAGAAAACATTGACAAATTCGTCAGTAAGTCGTGGAAAATTGTTGTTGTCATGAGTAACGACTTTGCCAGAAGTGAATGGTGTCAATGGGAAACAGAATTTGTTCATGAACGTCGACGCCGACAAGGCAAAGATGCGTTTGTATTGATAATGCTTAGAACAATTGATTCGGCGCACATGACAAGTTCAATAAAAGCTTTATTACACACAACACCATATTTACGTTACCAGCCGGGAATTGGAGAAGATCTGTTCTGGCAAGCTGTTACAAATGCTCTTCTCAAGCCTTTAAGCGTACCACCAATGGCAATATAAATAGACTCTTTATATTTACGTTACCAGTCGGGAATTTGAGAAGATCTGCTCTAGCAAGCTGTTACAAATGTTCTTCTTAAGCCTTTAAGCGTACCATGCACCAATGGCAATTTGAATAGAATGTTTATATTTTTGCTGAAAACTTTTTCCAGAATGGACTAAAGATGGGATATTGTTTTGGTCTTGACACCAACACCACAGTTGTTTTCATTTTTGTACAAATGACACATGGAGGTTCCCTTTAGTATATATATGCCCACATAGTTCATTCACTCGGCTTATATATTCCAACTACATTGTGTACAATTTGTGTCCAATATCTGTGCATAATCTTTTTTAAAATGGAAATAAATCCTTTAAACTGATAAAAACAAATATTTATGACTGCTAACTATTATTTAGTTTGTGTTGTTTTACCTAATGCTTTTATGATCAAACTTATACCTTTCTGCTTTTTTAGTTTTTTTTACTTAGAATGTACAACTGCTGTTTATATAAAAGTTTGCCTAGTTATGTTTTAGTTGATTAAAAGCTGTTCTACATATGTAATACTTAATCCTTTTCATAAGAATATTAAAGTGCAATTTTAAAGTATATATTATAAATAGAGGAGTCGGCAATCTCGAAAACAAGAACAAGACGAAATGTGAGACATAGTGTACAACAAACACAACTATGAACAATGCGGACCCCTATATAGACATTACTGTTGGTTCAATAATTTTGAACCTTATATTTTAATGTAACATTTACAGGTTTCTTTACGATGTCCAAAGATCCGCATCGTAAATAAAGCTGAAAAGGTTCCAAAACATAAAATATGAAACTATTCAAATGAATCAATAATCGACCAAATATAGCCATAATGCATAATGTCAACTGCATGGTAAACTTCATAACGAAGGCTGTCAAAGAGTTTGAGACAGGCGCACACAGCGACTACTACAAGAATGTTGGAAAGGACCATTTTCTATTAAAAAAATTACCCTTTTTTCATTCGTATTCTTTATCTTCCTCTAGAGTTAAAGCCAACGCAGTTGAGCAGTTGATTCTTAAGGTTTAAATGTCGTATTGTTACACCATTGTCCTTTGTAATGGGGATTGGTGAGCTGTCACAAATATTTTAAACACCACAACATACTTTGATTGATTGATTGTTGTTTAACGTCCAGTGGCAAATATTTCATGCATGTTCAGGACGGAAACAAGTTAGCAAACA
>JAULBM010014853.1:0-11550 GCA_032357055.1 Geukensia granosissima | reverse complement strand
TTCATAAAAACGAACGTCTTGCTTTCATATGTATGAAGTAGATCTTGTGTTAAATGATGTAAAATGTGACATTTTCAGCTTGAGAATATTTTTTTTTTAAATTACCAATAAAAAGAATATAGGACATTTTGTATCTTGTACCGACTTTATCACAATAAAATATTCAGTTCGCCCGTGTATATATCTCTTATTATTGCTGATTTACTTTGATCTTGTTGATTCAATTGTTCTTTGACATCACAAGAAAAATAAGATTGTTTACATAACATTACAAACAAGAAATTACAAAAAAAGACTTTCAATGGTCTTCTTCACTTGATCTTTCATATCAATCTCCACCTAAATATCTTGATGGATATAATCAATCCAAGTATGTGATTTGGACATTTCACAACCTGCAGATGGACCAGAAATCCCTGGCAGAAGTATATAGAAACAAAGTCCAACAGGATTTGACCAGCAAAAATCAGTGAATCTGCAGAGGAATCACATCAATGTCAATCTCTTAATGATGACCAACAATTATCCATATTTCTCCTTCATCATGTTCATATTTGTAAAACAACTTTGTCATAGGTTTCTACTTTTTAAATAGCTTTTGAAGACTCTCCAAATTTTCTCTCTTGAAAAATTTACAAAACATATTTCTTGGTGTACTAAATTTCTAAATTCTTACCTTAAAAATACGAGTCAGTGCTTTTTTACACTGTGGAGTCAGCTGAAATGACAAAACAAATGAGGTATGAAGACTGTTTTCAAAGACTATATGAATATAGTTAACAGATGATAACATTTGCCATTGTTTAAGAATAATGAACAAATAGGAATAGATTCACCTAATAGATTGAAAACATGACATATTGTTTAAACAAGAATTCAAACTTATTAATATCTGTTCAAGTCAAACTGATTGACAATACTAAATTTTTTATCTTGCAAAAAAGCAAAAAACTATCCTTCACAAAGATCGTAATTTAGTTAAAGAATAAAGATGATGTAAAAATTTAAATTTATGAATAGTCAGTCTTGAGTAAATATAGCACCAAACCTTACAATGCTCTGTGACTGTTGCCTTTTGATGCTCAAATACTATGTTTTATGCAAGAGCCCCTTCTAATGCTCAAAGACTATGTTTTTTGCAAGTACCTCTTTTGATGCTCTAAGCCTATGTTTTATGCAAATGCCCCTTTTGATGCTCAATTACTATGTTTTATGAAAGTCCCCCTTTTGATGCTCATAGACTTTGTTTTATGCAAGAGCCCCTTTTGATGCTAAAAACTATGTTTTATGCAAGAGCCGCTTTTGATGCTCAAATACTATGTTTTATGCAAGTGCTCTAAGATACAGCCAACTATAATCACACGTGTAGCCACTATTCAAACTAGTTGAGAAATCAGCACAGATTTCATAAAAATTGTATTTCAGACATACATTTTAAAGTCAATCTTGTATATTTTGTCTAGATTTGTTAAAAATATTTAAAAGTTTTTACGTCATTCAGACATTTTAATAGTGTATAATTCCAATATTGTTAAAATACTGCATTTCTATTGGACAGTACCATGACAACAGAAATTTTACACATCAATATACCAATGTTGACGATGTCTTGAGACTAAATCAATACACCTTCATAATAGACATCTTTTGGAGTAAAATTGAAGACTTTATTTAGTTTGTGAGTAAGTCAGCTGAGTTTACATATCAATAAATTTCTTCAATTTAGCATTTATCACTATAATAAATCTAGTTATGTAGATTGTTAATCAGTTTAATAAAACTAAAGCCCTAAAAAATTTTCCTATGACATGAAAGCAATTGAAATATTTTGTTTAAAATTTAGTTTAAAATGTAAATAACCCATTGATTCTTATTAACTACTGACTGTCAAAATAACATTTATTCATATTTGTTCATAATAAAAGCAATTTCACTAGAAAGAGAAAAATCAGAATCAAAAGGCAAAAAAGCATTCCACCGCCCCAAACTATGCATAAGCTCAGAATAAAAATCCATTTACCACTTTATCAAAAGGAATATTGGGCTAGTAAAAGTAAACATAACTGTTGGATCACATTTTCATTCAGAAAGCATATTTAAGCAACTGATACAAGATATAAAATATATGAACAGGAATGATTTTTCTGACTGCATAACTATGCAAAAAATAGCCAGACCAGATAGAAAAATAAGTATATAAATTTTAATTTTCATTGATTGATAAAACAAACATTTCTTAAAGTCAAGCGGCAAATATTTTATGCATTTTCAGGATGAAAGCATTTTGATGTGTTCTGAATACATGAATCCTGCTTTGTTCAATATAAACATGCTACACAGAGTGACAGTCAGAGGGAGACTACATATCAAGATACAATATTTTGACTCCAAATTGGCTAGTCTCTCCTCTTGCTTCAAAAAGCCCTCTGCTTATCAGAAAAAGTTGCAAACAACAATTTTAATATCTTTGGTAGGGGATTTAACCCCTGGCCTTCCACCCTGGGGGGAGGCCCACTAACCATTACACAAACCCAGACAATAAATATATGATAGGAACTGATTTTAGACATAACAAATGAAAAGGCAAAAAATAATTCCTGTTTTAAGAATAAATAACATCTGCACCGAACTAAGAGTATCACTAAACTTTCTATATATATATCTTGAGATGTGCGATATAGTTCGTAAAATAAGCAAAATCTTATACAAGAAGTGACAATTGCAGTGTTTGTATTGGATTCATGTTGACTCTTATCCAAATCATTAAAAAAAATCGCAAAAATCAGGGCTTGTCCATTAAACTGAAACCAACTTTCATATCTTTGTATGTTTGTCAGAGGCAAGTAAATTAACCCTATACAATCCTCATACTATTTAAAGAAATAAATTCCCCCCCCCTGCTGACCACACACAACGAAATGGAATAGCTCACAAGGTATAACTTTCAATTCCAAAATACAAGAAAAAGAATACAAAAATTGTATTCTAAATGAAATTATTTATTTTGAGCTTAGACAAAAGTTAAATTTTTCTGTTTTGCAGTACATTCTAAATTTTTTCAACAGATTTGTACCAACCTCTTTTTCCTCTGGGTTATAAACAGGTGCAGTAGGATGAAGAACAGCCTTCTGAGCATAATAAAACATCTCACTAATGTTCTTAAGTGTCTTGGCTGAACACTGAAAAAAAAAAACCAAAAAATCTACAGTCAGGATTTAAAACTTCTGAGCATGGAAATTAAAGATATTGAAGATTTGAAAATATCACGAAGTCTTACCAATTTTCTAAGCCAAATGAAGTTTTCTTACCTTAAACAACACAATTCAAGATATTTGCAAAATAAGTTAAATCCTTCTCGAAATTGTTTATAACTTAACTGATCTTTAGAATTTGTCCAAAATTAATATTGGAACTTTCTAAATATTATTTAGGAAACATTTCTTTTTTTCTGCTTTAAAGTGGAATTCCGCTTTTCAAAACTGGGATTTTCCTGTATTGCATCTATTACTACACATAGAATTAAGCTTCCGAAACCCATTTCTGCTTTATTTCTACTTTGGTAAATTCAGGTCTGTTTTGTTGACTAATCAAGCTGTCATTATTGTTGTAAACTTGAAAAAATCATATAAACTATAGATGGAAAAATATATTTCACATGTCTACTGCTTTCTTGTAAGCCTTTCTAAATGTCTTAAGTTATATTTTAAAAATTACTGACATGATAAATTGGAATCATTTGCCCATATAATTTTTCCTGTCATGAAATTTGTCATATCATTTATCATTTATCATTTGTTCAATGTTATTCTTTTTTTTGGGGGGGGGAGGGGAGGGGGGTAAATTTGATGTATTCATTTGTATAAATCAAACTTATGACAATGCATACCTCAACACAAGTTTCAACTTCAGCAAAGTCATTCAAAATCGGCTTCATGGTCTGAAATATAGAATATAAATTTCACAGCAAGGAAACATTTGAAATGACCAACATATTTTCAAAACATTTTGTAATACTGATTTTTCTTCATTTTTTGTAAAAACATTCATTTCATAAATTAAAATAAATGTGAAATACTGCATCAGATCAATTTGACTTCTACTGATACAATGAAATGTTTGTTTATTTTTACATAATGGTTTTATTGAAAAGTATTTATTGGATGAAATGCTGTCACATGGCATTTTGTAACTTAAAGTTTTTGTTTGATTAACACTCATAGTGATTTGGCTACACAATATTTTAAACTACACCAAGAATGACATCAAAATAGACTGATTGATTGATTGCTGTTTAACGGACATCAAAATAGGTGATGAAGTTATTTATGATAATTATACAATAGAATAAAATTTAATCAAGTCTTTATTATGTCAAAATGAGAACTTATTGGACCTAAGAAATCAATATTGAATTCAGCCTACAGCCTTTGTCAATATCAATAGAATAAAATTAAATCAAGTCTTTATTATGTCAATATGAGATCTTATTATCTAAGAAATCAATATTGACCTCAGCCTACAGCTTTTGTCAATTTCAACTTCTTAGCACCATGAAAGTTCATTAGACCTCAACGAAAGACTATAACCATGTAATATAGTGCAGGTCAATATTTTGTTTACCTCCATTGTGCTGAAGTCCAGTAGATCTGCCTTGTTGCCAACTAATATAACAGGATTAGCATGATCTTCTCCACGGACTTGCCTAATGTATGGCAACCAGAATGTAGTAATCTAAAAGAAAGCATAAAACAGTTACATGTGTACAATTACAGTTGTATGTGCATTTTTTTATGGTGTTAGGGAGGAAGCAATGTTGTTTTGCCCATGTATTTGAACTTTTTACAAGATGCTGTATTTCACTCTTGTTGAAGGCCTTGTGGTGACCTCTAGATTTGCAAGTTCCGTGTTTTTCTCATGGTTGTAGTGAAGGCTCTCTGACATTTAACCCATATCTTTTCATTTTTAACTAGATACACTGAAAGTACAATGAAAGTCCTTTCCCTGGAATAAATTTTCACGTTTTGTATAAAATATATCAAAACCAACTTTTGTATGAATTTGCCAGGTGTAGAGTAAATAGAAAGTAGTTTGGCCATGTTCAATTGATTCTCTAGGTCTTAGATAACTGTTTTTAAAACATAGAGAAAATGTGTCCTTGTGACATGGATGCCCCTGCCCTGACAAACAGGAAGTAGACATATTACAGATGTGAAAAGGTAATGATGCTTTAGATCAAATATCAAACAAATCCAACAAACATAAGCCAAGAAATCTTTGACTAAACTTGATGAATGTACGTACGGAGGGGGGTAAAGCGTAATGCCCCATCACCTAAAGGCAGCTGCATTAAAATTGGTAGCTGGAAGGGAGTTTTTTTAATTTAAATAATTTCTTAAGCAGGGATGACCTATTATGTATATAGTATTTTTTCTATAAATTTTGATAAATTTTATAAAATCTTAATGTTTTTTTAGTGGGACTACATTGTTTATGTCTAATACCAGACCTGTTTACCTTTTTTGGCCTACAGGAGTAGTATGTTGGCTTTTTTTTTAAGTGTTATTTGCAAGTTATATGTGTAGTATTTTTCATTTCGATATGAATGGGACTAACATGTATAATATGAAGCTTAATGGTCAAACTTCAGTCTGAATCAAGTATCTGTACAGTGTAGGTGCATGGACAGGATTCTTTTAAATAATCCTGGTTACAAATTTAGTTACAAACAATATACCATCTGGTTTTATTCAATTGATAATCAAAATTGAAAGCTTTGTTCAACAAACATATTTTTATTCAGAAGCCGCTGTGTCATTGTGACTGTCGTTCTATTGCTTCGGCATGCTGCCATTGAACGCTCAACACCACATGTGTTTCCAAAGAATATATCAGTAAAATGTTTGATGGGAAAAGATGATCGTCCTTCCCCTTAAGCACTTCAAGGACATGCCATTCGAAACATTATCAGTCTCTTCGTGAAATTGCAATCAGGGGTGAAAGTTTCCGAATAATAGTGCATTCGGCAATCGTCCCATGGCAAACAAATACATATACAACTTACCATTTTTAGCGGAATGCTTAGAAAACATGCATGAGGGCTTATGGTGTAATTTGTGAAAAAAATCGTAGAAAATACGCTCAAATCGAAGTTGTAAACAGGTCTGCTAATACAGATGTTTTCCAAAGATAGGATAAAACCTTATTCTTAAAATTCAAAATTTTAATTCTAACACATTTCCATTTTGAAGAAAAGCTTTTTTCTGTTTGAAACTTCAGGTGTTCTCTTTTTCTTCTTCTGAAAAAAACTAGTCCAACATGCAAGTATTTTGTAGGGATGGGATTATTATCTGAGCACCCGTATTTCTTTTTACCTGGCCATCCTGTAGTATTTAACACAGGTTATACATGTATGTATACGAGACCGAAAAAACAAATGATATTACTGTCAGATATACTGAGGAATGAAATGAGCAAAACACTCCAGTTACTTTTTCGAAACCATGATGTTCTGACACTTTTTAACAAACCCAGAAAATTGCATTTCCTTAATTTCTTGTTGGAGGAAGACGGATTACCCAGAGAACCACTGACCTTTTGCAGGTAACTAACAAAACTTATCATGTGCCATGCGAGTGAAACACAACCTGTTTTTGTATGATACAACTCCAGGCTTGAACTCGCAGCATGTAAGGTGAAAGGCTTCAGTGATCTGTACAGGGAAGTTTAAATCAACTACCTAGACCACTAGGCCACCCAGGCCCCAAATTTGCCTATGAATTCTATTTACCCTTTCTATGGTATCTTCATCATCAACAGAGTACACCAAACATATCACATTGGACTGAAAACAGAAAAAATTAACATTGATATTGATCATCCCTCAATGAATTCTTATTTTGCTCTCAAACAAGAAATTCAAATTTTTAGAAAATGAAACACTGCTGATAAACCTTCATTAGACATGCTTGGGGCAAGTAATAAGAAAATCAGTCAAAATTTATGCATTTCATTAACCAAATGAAATTAACAGACCATAGCATAATGAACATTAATAAGCCATTTAAAAAGATAACAATCAGAATATTTCACAAATTACAATGTTGAAAATATGTAAAATGTATCTTTCCATCATAAAATTCAGTATTCGAAAATAAAAAAGCAACTCAAGCATGTATATCATTAATTTAATTATTCAGAAGAGACAATTCTATGATAACAATAACCAGGTGACCATTAACACATTAAATGTGATTTTTAAAAAGGTCACTAGGACCTTATTTCTTTTTTTATTTGGCTTTCTGATTCTAAAATAGCAATAGGCCCTTTTACTGTAACTGTGTTCCTGTTACTTTGGTTGGAAAATAACATATTTTTTTCGCAGTATGACGTTGGTGGACAATCAAATATGAAGTCAGAACTATTGTGTTGTCGACTTTCGTACACCCAGCAGCTGTTTCCATGCAAGTGTCAAGAGCAGGAACGCAGCATCAATAAAAGGGTCAATTAATTTTGAAATATCTTACCTTTATAATTTCAGCATGTAATGTTTCTTCATCTTGTTCTTGTGCTATAAAATATGAAAAATAAATATCTAATACATGAATGGTGATTTCTTTTAAAAAATAACATGGTAAATGATCAACTCCTAAATGAAAGCACCTATATTTAAATTATTTAACACAAACCAATCAAAATTTCAAATAAATACTGACATGTTTCTGGAGTTAGTACTGGTGTCGAGAATGTCGCGGGACAAGTAACGTCCGTACTTAGATAAAAGGGAAAATTAGCAAATCGATTTTCCTCAAATATAATCTTATTTAAACAAACGTCAGTAGAATAAGGGACATATTATCCTTATCTTCAATGTAAAATGGAATAATAGCAGACAAGAATTTGCTTTGGTAGAAATAAAACGGAAATGGTAACTGGAAGCTGAATTCTTTGTAATAAAGGCTTTTTTCATAAAGCAGAATTTGGCTAAAAAGCAGAAAAAAAATCATGTCTGTAATATGTTGAATTCTACAACTTAACTTCAAACACAAAATTTTTGAACTTAAAACGAATGCAGTCTAAAATTGTTATCTGCTTGAATGGTTATCTCCCTTACAACACTACTTACAACTATAATCCACAATGTGTGTGGGAACTCTCTCTGGAGTTACATCAGCTGGAATAGTTATTACTTCTGCTTTTGGTGGAACCTGTTAAATAAGATTTATTATCATGATTCATTTCAAAATTGAAAAGATGGAAAAATGACCCAAAAATGTTATCAGGGGAAAATGTCCAAAAATCTGTTCTTAGTAACATGGATTAAGGAAATATCAAAGCAACTGTTATAAGCCTACCGGTAATAAGCATGGCTATGAATATGTCCAGGAGAATTGAACAGAGAAATTCACACTTAATTTAAAACACGAGACTAAAAAACACTGAGGTATCATATTTGAACAACGAACACACATAAATATAAATAATGCAATGCTTCATTGCTAGAATTTTTTCCTAAATCATGTAAATATTAAGCATAGTTTTCACTACCAATTTATTTGATTGATTGATTGAATGTTGCTTAACATTTAGGGCAAATATTTCATAAATATTCAGGACGACAGCATATTAATGAATGAATGATGATTATGATGAATGGGGCCTGCTCTGTACTAGACTAACACATTGAGCCGGATTTTTAATGTGATAACTCACAAAAGTAACAGTCCGCAGGAAGACATGCCAATTTACCCAGACGCATTATTCTGACTCAGCGCCAACCAGTCTTTGCTCTTTCTCCTAAATGCTGCGTGCTTAGCAGAGAAGCAGCAAATACCAATTTTAATGTTTTTGGTTTGACCCAGTCTGGGATCGAACCCACGACCTTCTGCACAGGAGGGAGCATGCTACACTACCAATTTAAATAGCCCTTACTCTTCTGATGCAAAATTTAATATAAATCTACATGTATTTATTATTGACACATCAAAGAACACTTTTGCTATAGCTATCAATTATTACTTACATCGTCTGGAAACTCTTCACAAACAAGGGTCAAAATCAAGGATGTCTTACCAACACCAGCTGTAAATTAAAAAAAAAAATCTGTAATGTCTGCACTTAAAACTTTTAAAAATTTTTTCTTGTTCCCTGGGTCAATTTGATATTAAACTTACTTTCCTAAATTGAATAAAATAAAAAAAAACATAAGCAAGGTCTTTATGGTAGAAATATGGTACAAATTGATGATTATTGATAATGCCTACAAAAATTTTATTACAATGGCAGATTTTATGAGAATCGGGTTTGGAACGAGATTCTTGTTCCACAAGCTTACATACAAAATCAACAACATTATCAGAATGGACAAGATTCTGATGCTGATAACACAATTACAGGTAATACGTTTTTTGTTCACTTTTTAAGGTTCTACCTTTCTCATATTATACACACATTTTTGGAAATGAACATGATCTGATGAAGCAGGACAAAGAATCTCCTTGATAGTATGTAAAATCTAGTGAATTGGGTGACTTTCAGTTTGATTTTTATACTTCATCTGTTACTGCTTTTTTTTTTCCTTTGACCTTACATGTACATTGTTAGTAGGGTTGGGATCCCATTAAACTAATTTAACCCCACTACATATTTCATGTATCCCAAGTCAGGAATTCAATGGTTGTCTTCCTGTTATAAATTTTGTTACATGTACATATTCTATAATATACAGGTCAGAGCTGTATCAGTTCACATGCATTTCTTTTTTTTTTTTTTGGGGGGGGGGGGGCATTTAGAAATTTTTCACAAGAAGGGGTATTCTTAGTCCAAGAGCCTTGTGAAACCTCTAGACTGTTAATTCTCTATGTTTTCCTTGTGGTTGGGAGCGCAGTGACATTTACCCAATATTGTTTCATTTTCATATATATATAAATATTCAGTGAAAGTCTACAGTACAAAAAAGGTGTTACCATGCTAATTCATGGTAACAAGTTGATCCGTCCCCAAACCACATCCATCCCCAAAAATAACAGTTGATCCGTCATCATGAAGTCAAATTAGTTGATTAATTCAGATGGAATTGATTAACATTTCAAATTGAAAATAGAGCTATTAAAACATCAAAGAAGTTATGGCTTTACAATTGTTTCAACAATCAAGGTCTTCTTATTGATCATCATTCCTAAATTCGTTGCATATTGTGACTAACTACAAAACATTTGAACAGCCATTTGTTTAGTGGTTACCTAACTTGTTTATGTTTGAATACACAACAGATGATTAACAAATACACTGCGAAATTTGGTCTTTCTGGTCTCCAACAAAATGGTTTTTATTGTAAATTTACCTTTTGTATATACTTCTCATTGTAATCTGGACTCTACTGAATAGTGCAACATACAAAGGAGAGCAAAACTTCACCATACCTGTTAACCTCCAGCAATTGCTATGTTGGAGATCTCCCACTTTCCAACTTTCTTATTTCGGAGATTTTTCGTGACGACCTTTTTGAAGAGTAGAATGTTGCTTTGATCAGACAAAAATAATTAACAATTAACTATTTTCTATTTATTAATATTGCTCTGATATTCTTATAATTAACAGTTTGAATAAACACTGGATCAATGGAATTAATTTCAAAGCAGTTTACTTTTCATTCTGGTTTTGTTTAGCATAGGCAATGGTGCACATGTAGAGTATTATATCAAACTAAGATCTCCTGTCAGTTTGGATATTATAAGCTTTGTAGTTTGAAAACAATCCCACCAGTGTCTGCATTGTTGTTGGCAGAACACAAAAGCAGTTTTTCTCAAGTTTGTTAAAAAATTCTTCATCTTTTATTTACTTCTCTTGACGTTTCTGACACCGCTGCAAGTGGATGACTTTTCACTCCTTTTAAACTTAAACTGAAGAGTCTCGTTCACGTTGCCTACATGATGTCATTCATTCGATTTTATACACAAATGTGGTCATCGTGTTTCCAAATGATAAATCAGGAGAAAATTGATAGACTTTTTACATAGATTACTGATTGATCAGCTGTTCAAGCGGTATAAATATGGCGACCATGATTTTGTAAATTATTTTGATGTAGTTACGATGCGCGAGTTGATAAAGGGGAGTTTTGTCTCGCGCCCGGGAGAACATTAGCATGCAGGAGACAAGGCAAAATATTGGGAGCCTCCGGCGTAAATCGTGAGAGTAAACAGGTATGCTTCACACAAACCATGCAAAGAACAAACAGGGACCTATGTCCCTGAAACAATTTACAAAAATGTGGTTTTCCAAACGAGTGGCATAGTAGAAATTAAACGTATAACTTTTGTTTGAACACTAAGCAGTATTTACACAGAATTTCATATTATATTGTGCTACAAGTAATTGTTTAAAAAGAGGAAACAAGATTGACATAAAGACAATGAAACATATTACAAATATTCGGTTAAAAGATAGCAAAATTATTATCTTCGAATAATATAACTAGTGATGTTCTGATGATCGATTATAATCGAAAATCAGTTGGTTGGTCATCCCGATGGCGATAATCGATTGTGAAAG
>JAULBM010014842.1:0-11550 GCA_032357055.1 Geukensia granosissima | reverse complement strand
AACACAGATAGATGATTATTTAAACAAATTTTGACTAATATTGATAGGTAGGAGTTTGGAACACACACAGAAAAGGGAGGGGGTCCGCTCGTCGAGTGCCTGTGATCCTATTAAAGTAAGTGAACAACTTTGGGTAAAATTGAAAATAGATGGCTCACCTGTCTTGTACTTCGGGACACTGCACAGACCTCCAACTTATTAAAGATGAATGCCTTCAATACTTAGAAACATCAATACAAAGGATTAAACAAAACATCAATGCCCACCTCTGGCTAGGTGGTGACTTCAATTTAAGTAGTATAGATTTGGAAAAAAATCTTCGATAATAATCAAATACTAAACAATGCAAATGGTGGATATATATCTGCCCGTATTAGCATCTAAAAAGTTAGAATTACAACCTACCCACAACATAGAAACTTGTCAGTCTACACTTGACTTATTTTTCACAATCAATAGCACTCTTGTCATCAGAGTCGAAGTATGCAAGGCATATCTGACCATGGAATAGTATACCATGAATCTAGTTTTAAACCTGAAAAGGTGAAGAAGAAAAGTTTATCAATATGCAGTAAGGTAAATACTGAGCGGATGACAGAACTACTGAAAGATATTGACCTACCAAAATACATAACAAATAGTAATCAGTTACTGAATTACATTAAAGATTAATTACATGAGATCGTTGAAAAAAAACATACCGTTATAAATGATAAACAACGTCAAAACGAAACCACCATAACAGTGAAATAAAATTCTTAATACGCAGGCAAGCGAAAAAACTGTTTTAACATGAAGCAGACACAAACATAAAGAATACCAAATGATAAAGAAACCTCAAGAAGAGTCCAAAAGACCACTTGAAATGCTTACTGGGAATATTTTGACAACATGATATGATATAATGAAAACGTTGAGACAGAACAACATAATTCCGGAAACTAAAACATAACACCAGAAAAAGCATCTCTGGTGTAGCTCCTCTAAGATCAGGAGGAATGTTAATATACAACACAAAACTAAAAGCTCAGATTTTAAATAGTCAGTATCATTCTGTTTTCACACCGGAGTCATAGGATGAAGTAATACCAATACTAATGATAACTTTCAATCTATGCTTGAGTTTAAATTACAGTTAAGAGAACAGAAAATTTACTTAAAACATTGATTCATCAAAAACATCATGCTCTGATACTACCGACCAGTATACTGAAACAATAAGCATCAGAATCGGCACCACATCTTACAATCATTTTTAAACACTCCTATAATGTTAAATCTATTGAACAAAATGAATGGTATATCTACCGATCATCAAGAAAAATATACCGAACATAATTAAATATCTACCGAATATAATGAAATATCTACCGAACATATAAGTACATCTACTGAACATAATGCATCTGTTGAACATAATGGTGAATCTACTGGACATAGTGAAACTTCTACTAAACATAATGTTATATCTACTAAAATATCTACTGAACATAATAGTGTATCTACTGAAAATATGACATTTCCCACCACAGAAGACAGCTTTGACGTTATATACGTATTGATGTATACTTTAAGTGACATTTATTTGTTGTCGGTATAATAGGTGTATTGTTTCATTTTAATATTTAAGACATTTGTGCCTATACAGTAATAATTGTTTGTTGTCATTCATTCTTTATAAATTAGCAGCAAAAATCTTATTTTATTGTTTTTGCAAAGGAAATATTTGAAAGTCAATTTATCAAATAAAAACATCAAAATCTTTTACGTGCAATAAACATGTCTTTAATTCTTTTTCAATATCTTCCTCAGTAAATTCATGTCTCCCTTTGGAGGCGTATGTTTTGCAGGGAAAGTAATTGCTGACCTGAAATGTGATAGAATACCATTGAACCACTAATGGACTGCACGATAGAAATGTATTGAGATCTTATTTAGATGGTATCTGCCCCCATTGAGACCCATGTATCAAGTCAGACGTAAAGTCATTGTTTTAGTTATTGATTCAAGGGAGTAGTTATCGAGAAATCTGTAATCTAGCATTGGCATTTTAATTCAATTACAACTTAATGAAATCAAATTATGGCTATTAAAATGATAAAAGCAATTTAAAAGAAGAAAATATATCGAATTGAGAGAACTGAAGTTAACAACGAAATTATATATGTCTGTATCGATCGCATGTGAATAAAAACAATAGCCATTGTCATATATTCTTCAACCCAAAAGAGATGAATCTCTGTCATATAAGTTAGACCTCTCTTTACAAGTTTGACGTAAGAGTCGTCCATTGACTAACTTATATATATATATAATATATATATATATAGGTTTGTTTTATTTCACAACAACGCTGAATGTCAAGTTAGAATATGCGCACAAGTTTTCTTGTGTGTGCATTTTTTCGTTAAAGATACACCAACGAAAACAAATTGAAATTGAGCACTTTATATTAAATGACGAGCATCTGTATTTTTTAAATATTAAAAAATAACTTATGACAGGAGAATAATTTACTAAAACGTTAATTTCGAGTGTCATTTGGTGGATGGTTTCTCGTGGACAATCATGCCAGATCTCCCATTTTTATTTTTATTTTAATAACGTTAATTTCGAGGGTCATTTGGTGGATGGATTCTCGTGGATAATCAAGCCACATCTCCTATTTTTATATTGCAAGAATCAAGCTGAATATTATTGAAACTTTGCATTGCCCCTATCTCACAACTTTTTAAAAACCTACCACTCTTTGCCAACATTTACCCCTAGGTAACTCATTATTGCAAAGTTCAGAAACAAATCAAATTTATTATAATCCAAAATAATAAAATAATTGTTTACTTGTGTTGAACGTGTTTTGTATATCAATCAAAACGGCGTTTTAAATAAATAAATAGCAAAATGAAAAAGCCACTTGATTAGTGTACAGATAGAGTTATTGCTGCCTTCACGTAAAATGGCAGTAATTGTTTCGGATTTCTTAAAATATTTATAGTTTATCTTTTAGTTGTAATTGTCACGAAACAAAGGCCGTCCATATCAGAGTAGAATGGTAATGGAAACGCATAAACAAACTAGTCATCTTTATATGAACAAAATTACCAAAACCTATTAGTCTAGACCACATTATCCATACAATAAAAGAAATCAAGCTTAAGTCAATATAAATTCTGGTCCTTTGGGCTCACTGTGATGTAAAACAATATAAAATCCTTAGTCTTATTTAACATTGTTGTATAAATACTGAAATATTCGCAATGCTGCTTACATATTTTATAGAGCTACCACTCAACCGCAGCATTAGTACTATAACATAGAAAGACGAGATCTAAACATAGTAAAAAGAAGTTCTTTATATAAAAAATCGAATTAAGAAGTCAAATGTAGTGGCAAGGAGTTATATTTTTTTCCAATTCAAGGAATGAAGCCTGCACAATTACAAGGGTTTAGAATTTTTTTTAAGATGAATACCGCAAAGTTATGTGAAACAATATGTGATAAAATCCATGTCGGGAGAGTCTGAAAGCCGAGATGGTTAATTCTGTCGGGGACCTCTGGTCAAACAGTGACTTCATAACTTTTGGAATTTGCAGACTTAAAATTGTGATAACTAAAAGTGTCCACTTCCTGCAGGGTAGCATTCTTGACATACCACGCACCCACTGATCTTTTTTTTTTTTTTTTTTTGGAAATTGGGAGATTAGAGATCGGAGACACTTTGTTTTTTAACCACATTTTTACATTGTCAGAGCGTCTTTAAGACTACACAGGTCCGATTTTAACGCTACTAAAGTTGTTTTAATAATGAGGTCTTTTTACCGATTTTTTGTCGTTTTCTTAGAAGGTATATGTCTTAACACATTTTTAATATGCACGTATATGACTTTTCCAGGAAAAATCTCATAAACTCCACATTATCCATAATATATCAATATTATTTTATTTCACTGTTTTACCTTTCAGTAAGCTTAATATGCTATATGTAGATTCAAATTAAATAAACATAAAAAGAAGAAAATAATTCTAATTTGATTTCAAAGATATTAAAGAATGTAACCTTTATTTGCAAATAATCTCCAGCCACATGATCCTTGTTATAAATTTTCCATTATGAGCAAGTATAATGTAACATTTTCATTATGCTCAAATTTTAATCGACACGGGTTTCTCGATTTTAATCTTTATAAGCCCAGCTGAAAGTATAAAATGTTGACATAAAATTAATTAAATGCAGTAAAACAAGTTTGTTTCTAGGGTTTTTCCAAATAAAGTCTCATATTTCGTATAATGAAAATACTGAAGAACTTCTTTCGAAACGTAATTATGTTTTGAAGCGCCTAATTGTTTCCGTAAAATGTACTATTGGAATTTTTGTGTATGGTATCCTGACTTAATCAATTTCCACAAGATTTCATGTGACATTGTTCAAAATGTCTTGAAATAATTACAAAGGTCATATTCTGTGTGGTTTTGGTGGAAATGCGTGTTATTCACTTTAATAATTCTATTGCTGAGGAAGGATTTTTGATATATGATTGTATAGGAGATAACTACACAAAAATATATTAAAACAGAGCAACATCTATAGGCTACCCGATTTAGATGGAAATGCATGTTGTCCACCTTTTAATGTCCCATGTTCGATATTGTAATCAGAATTTTATATCGCATTTTTTATTTTTAAGGGAATACATGTTGTCCACTTTTTAATATTCCGTAGTACATGGTTTTGGCGAGATGTGTTTTTGGTCACTCTTTAGTATTCACAATCTGTTCAATCTCTAGAATCAAATTCCTGGTTTGGGTGGTAAAGCGGGTTTTTCAAGCTCTAGTACCACATTCCTGGTTTTGGTCGGACTTTCTAGTATCATATTCCTGGTTTTGGTCGGAAAGCCTATTGTTCAAGTTCTAGTATCAAGTTCCTGGATTTGGTCGGAAAGCGTGTTGTTCTGTTTCTAGTATCACATTCCTGGTTTTGGTCGGAAAGCGTGTTGTTCAAGCTCCAGTAACACATTCCTGGTTTTGGTCGGAAAGCGTGTTGTTTTCTATCTAGAATCACGTTCCTGGTTTTAGTGGGAAAGCGTGTTGTTCAAGATCTAGTACCACATTCCTGGTTTTGGTCGGAAAGCTTGTTGTTCAAGCTCTAGTATCAAGTTCCTGGTTTTGGTCGGAAAGCGTGTTGTTCTCTTTCTAGTATCACATTCCTGGTTTTGATCGGAAAGCGTATAATCACATTCCTGGTTCATAACATGTTGTCTTAAAGAATGTTTAGTATTCCATTCCTATTTTGTTTGGAATCCATGTTGTCAAAAATATGGTAACCCGTTTTTGGGTTTGGCGGCAGTGGGTGCTATTCAATATTTAGTGTTCTATTCCTGATTTGACAAGATTTCTTGTCCAATATTTAGTGCAATCTTGGTTTTGTTGGGAATGTATGTGGTCAGGTTTTAATTTTCTCCTTTTCAATTTTTAGTGGAAACATATTTGTCCAATCAAAAGCACTCAAATAAATGGGAATTATATTATCAAATATTTAGTATCCTGTTCTTGACTGTGATGGGTTTACGTGTTGTTCTATTTTTAATATTCACTTTCTGGTTTGTCGGGAATATTATAAGTATCAAACTCCTGGTTTTGATAGCAATATAGAAAAATGGTATGAGACAGCAATCCAAAAATATCAATTACAAACATATAAAAGTTGCATTAACCTTCAATAATAGGCAATTATCCACACCCTAAGTCAGCTGTAAAATGCCACAAAGATCAAATGTGATGATATTCAATTGTAACAACAATGGGCCAACAAATTATACAATGTAAAACAAGTAACAGTCAAGCAAAGAAACAACAACACCTACTGGACTACAGGTTCCTCGCTTGGGACAGGAACATAAAGTATGTGGAGGGGTTAAACATGTTGTGAGCGCTAAACCCTCCTAACCAGAAACAGTGGTGTCACAGGACGACATTAACAACAAACCTTAAAAACCAACTGCATCAGATTTTAATCGAGACATATTCCGCACGCAATTACAAACACAACAAGCGACCTCGAAGAAATACTCGCTGTTGGTGACAGCTAGTCCAAAGCCCAAACACAACTAATAATGTACGTGGTTGTCTTAAGGTAAGAACTCAGTCACTTGGATTTAGTGTAAAAATAACATTAATAGCAAAAGAAAACAAAGTATTGTGCAAATCCCAAAAAATTTCCAAAAATGTAAAAAAATTATAAGTTTCGACAGTATGTAGGACAAAAATTGTTACAATTAGACTTAATTGAAATTATTGCGCAGAGAGACAAGGTTGGTTCTAAATAAACACAATCTTCAAAGATCTCACAAAGTAATGTTTCAAATAACCTTCATAGATAAGTTAATTCAAGTAACTTATAAGTCATAATGGGTTGTGCTTAAATTAACAAGAATCATTAACAACATTTCCATAAAAGGTTGGCTGTGATATCCCGTTTTTTACTCAATTTTCTGCAGGTGTAACCAAACTTTAAAATTATATCTTTATATTTATGATAGAATTGAGTAAATGCTTTAACTTATTTATTGTAACGGGATCTTTGACTTAATGATTTGTTGGTAATAAAAAATTACGTTCATTAAAATCTAAAACATTGCTGCATGCACGGGCGAAACAAACTAGTTAAGAAATATGTACACAATATGATGGAGCCAAAGAGACGTCCACGCCATTAAGAAAAACTTTACAATAGGGATTTAGAAATCGTCTCTCTTGTATATTAATTTTTGATTTTACCTATTTAAGTCCATAAAAAGACAATTGCTCCTGTCCTGATTAGCTTTATTCAAAGTCAGTTCTCTTAAATAAATTTTAGTGAAGAATTTTGAGAAAACCGGGTTGTTTACTGCAAGGGGAATCTTTGTGGAGTTTGGGAAAAGCTAGGATTAATACCAGTGAAGAAATAAGTCTGCAATTTAAGGAGAAGGTGGGTACCCATAGGAATTCATACAATCTGTCGATGAATTTTGTCGCCAAACCTGGTGTATAAATATTGTCAATAAAGAAATGAACTGAATTGTCACACGTCCATTAACAGTAGCCTTTATATGCCTGGGACTTTAAAATGTTCAGCAGGGAAAAGTTATATTCATAGTCTTTTTTTCTATCTTCATGCAGTCGAACTGAACTTCTATAATTATTCTATGGGTAAAAATTGTTACGAAAAATACATCTCTTGTTCAACGGTGATAAAACGTTATACTTAAAGTTAATCTAGGCTTGCTTTATTAAAATGTTTATTTTAAATTGTCCAGACATTTTGTTTCTCTTCCAATTTGCGAATTCTATGTTGAGTTTCTTGATCATTCCAACTTAATAAAAGTTAAATTAATCAACATCCTCATCGTGTTTTTTAATTCAGTTCTAATTTGAAATCGGATGCTTGAAGTATTGCTTCTGAATAGCTGACATTAGATTTGATTAAAGATGGAAAAATGTGGCGCTCGGGGACAGAAGAATAACGGTAGAATGTGTGGTTACTCGCTTGATTAGAACTTCATGAAAATTATTTGTCAGTGATGCAACGACTGCTCCGTGTCAGTTGCCTTCCTATTCAGTTAAATCAATCTTTTCTAAAATCGGGAATTGTTATAGTCCAGACGTAATGCCACTTTCATTTTCACTTTATAAATGTAGTCATTTTTCTGTCATGTTGATGAGAAAAAAGATTGCCATGAATACCAACGACAACTATGGTAATGAAAATCTATAGGAGCATGTAATCAAAACTTTCATAACATTTTAGAAATAAAAGTTAAGTAGAGCTGAGCAAAGTCTCTTTAAAACAGTGGTCACATCTGCACCAATCTGACCTCGTTGAACAGAAAGCAAACCGGGTCTGAATTTCAGATGAAAAGGAACTTATTCATATGGACAACCTTATATATAACATTTTTTAATACTTTTAGATACAGAAAGAGATATGCGCAACTTTGTTGTGACGTAAAATGCGGTTAGATTTCACATGTTGGATTGGATAATATTATTTAAATAAAGTATTTGTTAAGCATGCAGAGTAAATTACGCCCATTTGTATGGTGTGAGTGTTTGGTGTTATAAGGACCCTATATCAAATCACAAGTGCTATATGCATGGTGACCTTCTGGTCCAAAAAATCTACATTATCAGTCAGAGGAAGATTGTTTCGTGGATAGAGCAAGTACTTAGTTATAGACAGGAACTGGAAGAGTCCGAGTAATTGGATCCAAGATGAACCTCTACAGTTGATTATTGAATGACTAGTAATCTGTTGAATCTCAGATATGTAAACTTATGACCGCGTGCCAACGAAAGTACATCCACCGAATGTACTTTAGGAAATATCGCGTTCAGATATTAATCAATAATAAAAACGATTATTCACAAGTAATTTAATGCAATACAAAATACACCATGTTAAATGACGTGGTAAAGCTGAAATGTTACAGTCTTCATAAAGGACTTCAGGTCAAATCCAATTAAAATTTTACAATCTGTTGGATGCAACTATCTACTTTCTTGACACTGAAGAGTTTAGAATATTATTTTCAATCATTCTAATTAGCTAATAGCAGCAGTATGTCTGAGAATGTCTATAAAATCGTACCGCTTTTAATTGAAGGAAACGCATCTTTCCGTGCTAATTCTCTGTTTTAATTAAATTTGTGTTTACAGGGAGTGTTATACCACCTTTTATTCGCGTTTTATCTTAATAAGTGATCATAACATAATTAGTAAATCCACGTTTATCTCTGCAAACAAATATTCGTCTAGATTAGCATGTTATTCCGTTATAAAAATAGTGAGTACATCAGCCTCCATGAAGATTAACGAGGTGCTACGAACTGAAGCATCTTCGGTATCGATTTAACCGGTTATGGAAGTTGTTTCAAGTTAAAATGTCATTTAATTTGGCTGTTAAAATACAACGATAGGGTATAGGACCACGTACTTAATTGTTTAATGATGTTCCTGACTGATATTGACACTTCTGCCTCCAGGGAAATTACCATTAGTTGATATAGAAGTGGAAGCACATATGCTCTACATCAGATGTACACAGAATAACTTCATTAGCCCAATAATAGTGTTATGTCTTCCTTCATACATTCATGTTATTGGATAAGAATGGCTTCCACAAAGGAAGAGAATTTTATTAGCGAATAACAATTAATTCGGTAATTAATTTTGCGCAATTTTTGAAGTCTTTTTCCTGACAACTGGTGTTGGCTCCATGTATGTTGATTACCATCATAATTTCAACAAAGATCATATAAAGAGACTTAAATGAAATCTCTGTCATAAGAAAAAAGGTAATGACATATAGCTCACATTTTATTATAAACATAAACCAGGCTGTCTGGGCCTAACACTGTCTTACTTCAATAGGATATAAATTTAATAGATTTTTGATATTCATTTAATGTATTTTCGTTAATAATTTTTCTTGTGCTGTAATAACTTAGGTTTTTGCTTTACCTGATACTTTTGCCTTTAAATTGTGACATTTTTATTTTATATTTTAATGGAACATTATTGTTCACTGCAGATTTGATATGTGCTGCACTGCCGTTGAATTTACTCTAATTTTATACTCTTTCTTTGCATCGGTTTCCAAAACTCTTTTTTCATCACTGCATGTCTGTTTGTAATTTAACTCCTAGATTCTAATCTAGAGTCAGTTTTAAAGGGCTCAGTATTTAAACTGAATGTAAATAGCTTGTCCGAACAAAAAGGTAGTTCATTTTTATTAAAACGGAAACAGAGAACTGATTGATACACCAATAATACAGCCTCTTCTTAGATGTCGATAAAAATGATTTAAGAAACATGTAACTAGATATCGATAGATACACCGATGACTTACCTAGCACATCGATAGATACATTAATGATACACCCTGTTCCTAGATGACGATAGATACACCAATGATACGCCCGATACTTAGATGTCGGTTAATACACCAATGATACAGCGAGTACTTTGATATCGAAACACCAAGTACATTGATGTCAATAGAGTGATAACAAAATATTGAAAACGGAACATGAACTAACCAAAAAATCGACTTAAGACAGGCGATTGCGGCGGTGTTAAACGAACTTTTCGGATACAAACACTCCACTAATCTTCACATTCAAAGGTGAACATTAAATAAGATACAAATACAGTAAAATCACAAAGAAAGTATCAAATATAGCCAAAATCACCTAAAAAACAGATAAAAGAAACAGTAGTCAATATTTGCAAAGGCGTTTGGGGCATGGACCCTGAATCCCTTCCATTTTTTTCTTGTGGTGGTGGTGTTAAATATACTATATTTAAAATCGAACCATGTTTTTGACCTAAAGATAAGCAACCAGCAGTATTTTTCGATTCTGTAATTCTAGCATATCTGCATGCATTTTTACAATGCCACATAACACATATTAAAGCGCCTGTGAATACTCGCGATTACTGATAACAGCCAAATGGTAAAATGGACGCTTTTCATCAATCCTCTAAACGCGAGAAGTAACCGAATAAAATTCACCAAAGATTGATATTTCATCGTGAGAAATTGTCGTGGCAAAACAAATCAAGTATTTGTGCCAATACCAGTGCAAATTAATAAATTTCATACTTATAATAATGTCGAATATCTCTTTATGGCTTAGTTTTGAATTTGCATTTGATATTGTTTCCAAATATGGAAGATGAGGCATACTTTGTCTAATGTAGAAAAATGAGATGTGATATGATTGTCGATGCAACAGTCACCCAAAGGTCCAAATTATAAATGTAACATATACAGATTACCTATCGAACTTTTACAATGGACAAAGATCCACGCCGTAAGACAATCTGTGAAAGACCTCACAAGAAGAAAATGTGCAACCATTCAATTGTAACAATAATCGACCGATTGCAGAACGAATAACAGTGCAACTTTAAATGAACGACACCACTGGACAATAGATTCACATACGGTATGTGGAGGGAATAGATAAGTTTATGAGCGTTCACGCCCTTCGATAACCTGAGACAATAGTGCATCAAAGCGGCAATAAAACAAAAATCAATTGCACTGACTTTTGTAAAATTAACCCGACAAGACAAAGTTAGCAAAATATAAGACATTGAACTTTCGAATGTACACAGTGGTGGACGGAAATCTTTAAGCGAGAAAAGACCATGGCCAACAGAACGACATGAAAGGCAAATATCCGTTTATAAAATACCAAAGCTAGAGTAACACAAACCGTAACGAGAGTGAGTTCGAGTGCCCCGGAAGTGTAAGGGGTTCATTCTTCACTAGCATAGTCCTTGAAATTCGTCAGATTCGAACTAAATTATTGACAATATTTTGTACCTATCCGATACTTATGTAAGTCGATTATGCTGTACCAAAGGGACAATTAAAAATTGACAGCAAAATACTTGAAACCAAATATCAAACGACTGAATGAAAAGACAAACAACTAGTTTCACATTTGTTCTGTGAACAACTGCGGGCTTTCTTTCCTAGGAGTATAATCAAAAGTGACTTGTTGT
>JAULBM010014831.1:0-11550 GCA_032357055.1 Geukensia granosissima | reverse complement strand
TTCGGTGGACCTTTTTCGCCTCGTATAATAGAGAGTTCCAAATCTTTTGTTCTATTTTAAGTAGCTATCGGCCTGTTTCCCTAGAATAAAATTTCCAATAATGATTTACACTAAGGAAATTCACGTTGATGGAATGATGTCCACTAGTGGATTTTACGTACTAGGGAGACTGAAAATAATCCGGAAAATTTACACCAGGAATAAATTATTAAAGGAAAATATGGAATATATACCAGAAAGGCACAATCTGCATCTTTTTTTTAGATTTTGCACTGCATAATTTCTCGTTAAGCTGGTGTCTTGAATAAACTTGATTTCCGTTGGGCACAACACAAGTTCCTAACAAATAGTGCCTTCAATTTTTCCTTTAATCAAACAGATTGTAAAAAAATAGAAAAACCTCGATTGAAAATGCCTAAATTTCACTTCGTACAAACCGCTTTTCTGAATTATCCTTTCTTTAGGTACACTTACATATTTTCAGTCATATATCTTGTTCAAGTTAATGTAAATAGTAAAACTTGTCCTTCTGATTTTAAAAATAATACTATCAGATAAATTGTGGGAAATCTGGTTAATACATTTATTTATAGTGACTATGACGGTCACAACCTTAACATACCTGTTTAACCCTATGGCGAAACCGAATAACCTATTTGTATACCCCCGACGCCATCGGGAGATAACGACGACGGGCGCAAATTAATGGATATACATCACTTTTTACAATTGTTAAGCAAAAATAAAAATAAACGGTGAACACAATGAAATGTAAATGTAATGTGTTCTTTAAAGTATTCCAATAATCTAGTTTTGTTCTAAAAATCATTAAAAAACATAAATATGATCTGCAGTTGTATTCAAAAGTCATGACAATTAACAAGGTATAGTAAGCTTCCCATTTTGATTTTAAAATATCTACAATTAAAGTATGTACATTATCTTTTTCAATCACTATAATGTAGTAAATGGATTAACCGTACATGAACACATTATTAAAAAAGCAAACCTGCTAAATTTATTTTAATATAAGCCGAAATGAAACTGTTCATCTGTAAAACATTTTAAAGTAGTTTAAAAAATACAATAAATATAACGGTAAGTGCATGTATAAAATGTCACCTGAAAAACATATCTTAATAAGATACTTCTCACATCCAATGTAATTTAGAATAAATGTTGAATATAAATGTCGTTCATCTTAATAATATATAAAAACAATATCAATTAATTCATACATGTTTTGGGAAAGATATTTTATATGTAACTTAGGTTTTTAACAGAACAACATGGAATTGGAACAGATATCTAACAATTGTAACAGTAAACAACATGTACATCATTTAAAAGAATTGGACACAATACCGGTCGATAGAGTTTGTCGTTTGTTGCAACTAGCACGAACTGTTGTTAAACTAGAAACGGTTATCAAAAGTCCTTGTAAACCACAAAATATTGTGAAAACATATTCTAACACCTCAGTATCAAAAACTACAGCTAGGATACCTGTAATCCAAAAGACTCCCGAGAGTACGACTATCCTAAGATAAACCCCGGCGTCTTTGTATGAAGAAGATCTACGAATATTTTGCATTTGGTGTCTTACTATACAGATCTGACAAATAATGAGCACCAAACAAACCGAATCCACTACAAGGGAGGCAATAATTGGTCCAGAGAAGAAGATAACATTTGATGGATACTGATTTGGGAAACAGATTTTTCCACCGTATCCAGGTGAGAAATATGGGGGACCATAGATGTCAACAACAACTGCTGGACAAACAAATATTGAAGGTATGAGAAAGCCTATAACTGTGATGAAGAGTCTTTTCCGGGTGAGTTTGTCCTTGTTGGTCATTTGACGTGATTTCATCTCCATAAGGTTGCTAACAATGTACAGAACAGCAATATTAACGTATGAAAATACAACCAGCCAAAGATAATGAAGTACAACACCAATAACATAGCACAACATCGCGATCCTGTTTGCTCCGATACCTAACATGAATAGTAAATTTGATGCTAACAGAGACACTGATAGATTTTCTAAGTTAGATCCGGCAACAGTTGTGGTTAATCCCTGTTCTCTATTACAAATAATCAGTCCAAGTAAAGCAAGAACCGAAACTGAAAAGCAGACATATGTAAGAACAGATAAAACGGAAAAATTATCTGGTTCATTTCGGTCTGCTTTTTGGTATAAAATGGACTCAATATGTAATTTATTGTCTAAAGTCCTTTTCAATTCTATTAAAATGGTATCACCTAAAACATGTACAGCGTGATTTGAGCTGTTGATACCATATTTTGACATATGATAAAAGAAACGAATGTCGTTTAAGAAAACCAATCTGACTATTTGCACGAAATAATTAATGTTTTCCACATCTGAAGGAAGATGCGCTGTTCCTTGAATGTATACTGTGTCTGTTGTATTCTTTACGTCTCTGACAATGATAACTAATTTTCGTTGCTTAATATCCTCTTCAATTCGGTCTAATTCACTCTTGAAAAACGTTTTTAAAACAGTCAAAGCAAACTTTACTTTTACGACAGTTTTGTTATTGTTGATTTCAACATTAAATTCATTCCTAACTACATATGTGAAATTTGTTATTAATAAACTCCAAACTGAAATCAATCCAAGTCTTGTAGCATCTTCATCTGTAAGAGCTCTGCTTGATAACAG
Organism: Geukensia granosissima; assembly: GCA_032357055.1. Lineage (NCBI taxonomy): Eukaryota > Metazoa > Mollusca > Bivalvia > Mytilida > Mytilidae > Geukensia > Geukensia granosissima. The sequence continues at coordinate 8,858 of JAULBM010014831.1, read as the reverse complement.
GAAACATTCCACGTAAACTGGATAGTTCCTGTATGTTTCTAAATGAGAACACTCTCCGTTTGCGGCAATCTTAAAAAATTATATATAAATTATTATAACGATGCTGAAAAATTTATTATATGCTTGTGATGGATACCCAGTTTTACTGACCTTAATGACCTTGTCCATTTATAATACAAAGCGGCATATAGCTAAAATTAACAAACTACGACATTAAAAGGAGCAACAAACTTTTTATTATGATTGTTTCGAGGTCATCCTGTTTGGTTTAAATGCTGCTAATGAGATGTTACTCCTTGAAACATTTTACCTCTCCTTGTTGACGCTTAGAATGCTCTTTATCTTCTCCACAAATACTGTTAAAGCGCTTGTTTATATGAAATCACACATTGTAAGCAATTGATACTCGTGTTTTCTATCATCTAGACGATCAAATGTTATAATGTCAAACTTTGGAATTTAAAAGTTTAACTGTCTCTAGAAATAAAGATTTTAAATATATTAACGATGAACGCCTACTAGAAATAGATAAAATACACTGATCAGTAGCGAAAATAAAACTTATCGTAAATATTGGAAATTTGGCACAAACATTTACCTTCCAATTTGCAACTTGAAATATAAAAATAGGCGATGTGGCATGATTGTCCATGAGACAGCCACCCACCGAAGGACAGTAGGGTTTAAACTTCTAGAGGTCCCATTACGGCCTTCAACAATGAACCAAAGTCCATACCATAACGGAAGCTGTAAATGGCCCCGCAATAAAAAAAAATATGAAACTATACATAATCACGATCATTAACCTAGTCTATTGAAAAGATGAATTCGTATTATTCGTATTATTGTGATGATTCCTTAGCTATGTTTGGATCTTTGACTTCATATGTATCGGTTCTAACGCTATTGATGAGATGTAACTCCTTGAAATGTACGTATAGCATACCCAAATATATCCATATCTATTCGACATTGCTAATTTTGTATTTTGAAAAATCAACAGGGCACAATTGACTGTTTCAACAAGAATTTAACATTTCATATAAATGTGGAGGTGTTTTGTCCAAAATAGAAATGTGCGCACACAAACATCTCTAAGATATACATGATAGACATTTAATTGTGCAAAGTTTAGCTGCGATGTTTTTTGCGATCTTTATCAAACAGCAAATTTGTACCAAATTTCGTGTCAAATCAAGTAATTTCGGTGTATTTTTCCAATTTAAACAATTTTTGTATGCCATGTGACAGTTTAAAACCAATGAATCTTAAAACAACTGTTGGATTTCCTTTTAATAGTCAGTTTTTAATAAAAACTTCATGGGCCAAACCCGCGGCCTAACTTTTTTATTTAAAAACTGTTAAAACTTAAAAGTTGTTGGGATAAACGTATCCATTACTAATCTTTATAATATTATTCTAGTTCTGTTCTTTGGTACCAACATCGAATTGTCTTCAGTTACATACATCCAAAACTGAGTATTCAACATTTCATTTCTATTGGTCCCTCATTCTGCCAAGGACTTTAATGTTGGAATTTGCATTTTTACTACAAGAACAGTAATACGTAAAAAAGTTTGGTACACCTTCATATTTATTTGAATTAATCTGTGTATTCTGTAAACTTAAAGATAAATGTAATTGATCTTAAAGATTGTTTTATTATATCAATCTTCTCAGTTTAAAGAAAGATGAAAACTTACAGAGATGTTAACCCCCCCCCCATATAATTAAATATTACAGTGGTCCATTAACATATGAAAAGGGCAGGTTTTAAAAAGTCAATATGAACATTCAACTTTTGAGGAAATTCCTATTTTTGGGGTTTCAAGTAATGAATGCATGCAGTATTATCTCCATTTAAATTAAATACGGTTAAAACGGGATTAAATTAACCAATGTGTTGCGTTTAAACATCAATCGTGTATGGATATGAATTCATTACTACAGTTTATGTTATATGCACAGTACCTCAATTACTGTCAGCGCAGTTCACTTCAGAAATCGGCTTTTTTCAATTTTATCATATTTCAAGCTGTTTAGGATAGACCCAATCATAATAAAAATATCAGTCTTACCTAGTCGTAGATAAATTATAAATTGTTGTGCAAATTTATTAAATGGTTTCTTCAAATCTGGGTTAAATGCATTGTCTATGGGATTTTGCATGGAGAAGGGAGATAACTCATTTTGGCGGATTTTCTTAAATTTGCTATTAATAGCCCCTTTCATGTCACAAGTTGAAATTTTTTGGTTGTTTTATGATTGGATGAATATAATTCACCGTTACACCATATTTAAAGTAATACAATCATTATTTAGAAAATTTGACCTTTAATGCATCAAAAATTGACTATAGAAAACTTCCCATTCAAATCACTTTTTCACCGATGGTAAAAAAATCTTTTAAGGAAGAAGAGAATATTTTGCATTAAAAATTACGACATACCTAGATACATTTTCAGTAAAAGGTATGCCACCTACATCCCATTTTAAAACCTTAAAAATTGTAAAAAGGCGATTTCCAAGGTGAGCTGCGCTGACAGTAACCTGTTCTTATATAATGTGATCATAATGACCTGTCTTGTATGTTGGGGACCTGGATGGACCAAAGGACGAAGTAATATTTGAAACTTGTTTGTACTAATGGCTGGAGCATATACCAGGTGTATTTGTACATATAGGTGCAGTTGAGTCACAATCGTGTGATGCCCTTTAATTTTTGAAGACGTTAATGGGTGAACTGTAGAAGTTTATATTCCACTTTCATTTGGTAGATGCCTGTCACATGGACAATCATGCCTTATCTCTTATTTTTATGTATATAAATTTTTCCTTACTACCTGGAACAAATATTATTTAATTTCTTCTGGTCTTCTAATTCAGTTATAAAAAAAAATTGATTCCAGTTTAAAAATGTGACCAGTTAACCAATTCCACTTGAACTTTCTGTGACCAGTGAAACAAGGTCACATAAGAGAAGCTGTCATTTGTGTCATTTAACAGGGGTTAATATGAACTGCACATCAGTGTAAAAAATTCACATAAGACATGTTACTGCTTAATTGAAGTGGTTGTTAAGGGAAGTTTTACTGCATCATACACATTGTACTATATGGTGCTTTCAGCTGATGGCTTGAAGATCGTACCAGTCAGCAGTTATGCAGACATTGAAGCCAAAACAGAAGAGGGAACCAGAAACAGAACTGTTGCCTCCACTAATATGAATGCAACTAGCAGGTATGTTGAAAAAGTCATGTGACATAAGACATGACATCCAACAATAAAATTCTGCTAGCAGGTGTAGTTATGTTTTGTAGTCTGTCATGTGTGACAGTACGGCCTACCTGTGTTATCTTCAGGTAGATATATAGCCAGTTTAAATCGACTGGGCTAAAGGAATATTTCTTTTGCTCACTCGCTAGCGTGGCTGGCTGGTAACATAGAAGTCCTGGGTTCAATTCACGGTGGTGGCGGTTGCGTTTTGTGTTGTTAATAATGCTCTCCTGTTACATTTGGGGGTCAACCAAAAAATCCCACAGGGTTTAGAGAGAGATTGGGCTAGTTGTTGTAGAGTTTCATGGATGGAATGAAAACTCTAAAAAAAGGAAGGGAGAAGTGTGACAGTACAGCATACCTGAGTTGTATTCCGGTAGATAGAATAAATCGACTAGGCATAAGGAACATTTCTTTAGCTCACTCGGTAGCACAGCTGGCTGGTAACATAGAGGTCCCAGGTTGGATTCACGGTGGTTGCTGTGTTAATAATGCTCTCCTGTTACACATGTGACCAAGAGAAGCCAATTGATGCATCTGTCTTCCAAGTAGACAAATGCTGCAAGCAAGTTATTCAAAAGTCTCGACCACCTCATTATTGTAATAGTTAGTTTGCTTGCCACAAGTGCAGAAAGTTGTAGGTTAAGTCCAAGCTGGTTAAACCAAAGACAGCAAAATTGTAAATTTGCTTTTTCTCTGCTAAGCATGCAGGATTTAGGAGTAAGAGTAAAGACTGGTTAGCCCAGAGTTAGAAAAATGTGTCTGGATAAATGACATGTCTTCTTGCGCATTATTGTGTTCATTAGCTAGCACAATAAGGTCCAGTTCATTGTGGGTAAGCAGGGTTTATTCATTATCATCCATTAATTTGCTGGATTCCTGAATATTTATGAAGATTTGCTACTCTACATTGAACAACATTCAACCGACAGGATCAATTGAAATTGAAAGTCCTACATTGTTTTAAAGTTTTTTTTTGAAGAAGCACCACTCAAGTTTTGTTCCTTGGATGGTCCTCTTTTAAAATTAAATGTGACACCTCTGCCCATTAATGACCTAAGGTAAACAGTATTACAGGTGTGTGGCAGCTGAGGATGCATGAATTAATAAATTATTTTATTCATGTATTTAAATTTATATGCCCAACTGGACCCTTTAATAAGGACTTAAGAAAAATTTGAATTTAAAAATAGAATAATTGGTAAATATTCAAAATCTTCTTTTTTGAGCATTTTGACAAATTGACACCAACTGAAGTGAAAAAGTCCTTGAAAACTATATCAAAATATTCCAAACTCTCTTGAAACTGCTTGTTAAAAACAATGTAACCTTGGCAACACAGAATCATTCTTTTTTGGGTATTTTTCTGAATTTTTTGTTGGGTATACAAAATAGGGTGGTACAGGGGGGTCTTCCTAATGGAGGTACGAGAAATAAAATTTCATTTCACGAGGAATGAAAAATCATAATTTGGCTTGCACATTGCATTTTGATCAAGACATGCAAAACATGACATATAACATCCCTTTAGCATGACAACACATGAAATGAAAAGTGGATTCAAATTCAATGGGCAGTTTGAACCATACTTTGAGGATTATGGTGAGGGGGCCGGCATAGTCAGCTTAGACAAAGAAAATTTATGCTATATATTATATTTGCAGATGGGAGATTGCGGGTAGGTGAGAGTGTCTGCTCCCTCTATGGTCCTTAGGTGGTCTTTTCAAAATCATATCCTATATTACAGTTCTCTGCCTGCAAACTTAGACGGCTGCCAATATTTAACTTGAATATCTTAAGACAATGCAAAATTTTGTCAATCAAATCTCGTGCTAGCAAAATATAAGATGTGAATTCATTCTGCTAGTGTTTGATGATATTTTATTTGGTAATGTTGGCAGTTAAAGCTATGTTTCTTACAATGAATTCTAGCCTTGGGTTTTTCGTCTTCATTCATTTTGTGATCCATGCATGCAAGTTTATAGGTATATTAGGTATATTCAATGATATGAGCATATTAATTTACATTCAATATTTCATTATATTTATTTGCGTCATGTCGGTAAAGGAGAATCTAGTTTGAATAAAACCTTTTTAATCTCTTTAAAAAATACTTTTAATATTTAGGAATCCATTAACTTTAAACCTTGTGGGAGTTAATAATTATAAGTTTAAATTAATGTATGTTTTCCGATAAAAAATGGGGGAAATCTCAAAATGTATGTTTCAAAATAGATAAAGTTAAAGGCGAAAAAAACCAATATTTAATTGCTGATAAGGAGAATCTATGTCCACTTAGGGATGTACCAAGTGATAACAGGTTATCAGAGAGAGAAAATCAATAACTCTATGTCCATTTAAATAAAACTTCCAAGTCCATAGAAATTACGGGTAGTTTTAGTCTTAATTAAATAGCTTAACAGAACAATAGACTTCCTTTTAACTTGTAAAGGGGGTTTAAGTGCTACCATGGAGTTGGTACAAATATTTTGAAGTAATAATTTTCCAGATGTGTAATTCTATAATGAAGTAGATTTATTGATTGAGCTTAATTTACGTCAGAAGTATATATCTACAACATATATGTAACCCAAGATTTTGGAAAGTGTAATCTAATTAATTGAAATTTACTGAGGTGTAACCAAGTTTGTTTTTATTTATAGAATTAAAAGGCTTTTTAAAACTAAATAAAAAATATAGACACTTGGTTTTGACAGATTATTGCATGATTTGGTATACTTAAGTACAGTTAAACCGGAACCTGTAGAATTAAAATTAACTTAATGAAAAATATAAAACTGAAGTATTGTTGAAATTTTATGTTTATTTGAATAATATTCTTCAGTATTTTATGAAATGTATTTGATTTAAATATAAAAATAGGAGATGTGGCATGATTGTCCATGAGACAGCCACCCACCAAATGACAGTAGAATTTAAAGTTTAAAGTAAACAATTGTGCAGATTAAATTATGGTGGTGGTCTGCTGAAATATTTGAAAGGAATCACAAAATACCAATATCAATTTGGCCATTTCATTGATTGACAACTCATTAACAGTGCTTAAAGTCAAAATGTTGAAAATCTGGTTAATAATACAATTACAATTAATAAGCATATATCAGAACCAAAACAATCTATTTCCCAAGGTATCCAATCCATAACATACGGGTGGCCAGGGGAGGGTTCGAGGGGTTCAGATGAACCCCCTTGAAAACCAATTAGCACTATTGAACTGGCAAATCAGATTGAAGTCTGACTATTAAAGTCTAAAAACAGGAACATGAAATGCAAAAATAGTGCCAGGAAATGGCTTGATTGTAGGATTTTGCATCAAATACCCTAGAACTCCAGCCCTGGAGGTTGTTCACGAGGTGCTTGAACCCACCCCACCCTTCAAAAATTTCTGGCTACAGGGATGCATACTGTACATATAAAAGACTTACATGTAATGCACTGTTGGTAAGACTAATAGGGATTAAAGAGGGTAACATAAATGACACTTCTTTTCCACAAAGATGTTCATTGACTTGTTAATTAACAAGTAAATCTTATTAAAAGAAGTAGCAATTGACAATTTTATATTTACTCCCCACCTCCATTTAGTCTAGTTCCATTCCTGAGCAAATAATGTATATTGAAAGACACTTCATATGCTAAAGAAGGTTAATGTTTATAATGCATCAATTCTTATGCTTTGTTTCCATGATTTTTGCCAGTATTATTTCATTAGAACACTTTTAAATTGATGCAAAATCCTGGGGTCAGAAAGTGCTTTTTAAAACCTTGTTTTTTTTTTCTCTTACAATTTTAAAATGTCATACATTATTAAAAATAAAAATCCTGCAGTCAATTTCACAAAATGTCGTAAGTGTAATTTCTGTCGTAAATTATGACGTCACAATCAGTTTTCCTTTGAAGTTTCTACACTTACGATCAATCTCACACTTACGACTTTTTGTGAAAACCATTGCAGACTTAAGTGAAATTTGATTGATTTTTTTAGGACTTGAACTTTGTACATATTTATTTTCCCAAATATTTATTCAGTTAACTATAAAGTACTAAGAGATGAACTAAGCTTAACAACGGACACACAAACAAATATTATCACCCACATTGTTTGTATGATATATAAATTATAAAATACTCTTATATCTAATCAATACTTCACAGTTTTTATCCTTTTAAGTAAAGTAGAATATATTTTGTATGTTGATTAATGTGCACCAAAATTTTAAATTCTTGTTCATATTTAAAAGCAAATTGAAATTTGTAAATCAATCACTACAGGAGAACAATTTAAGAGCAGGAATTATTTACATCAATTTGGACTTAAAACATTAAATTATGTAATCAGAAAACGCCATTATCCACACTGTTCTTGATCCCAGAATGGATTTCTCTCTCCTATAGATTTGTCTAATTTATATGCTTGTTGTTACGACAAGTATGACAGACACTGACAGAAGTAGACCTTTTTTAAAACCGTTGTTGTTGTTGGGACAGGAGGAGATTTTCGTTAAGGCATGTTCAATTGGTTTTATTCTGTGTGATTTGTGATAGTGTAAACTTTAGTTCACAATTTTTGATTTTCCGGTTAATCCTAGTCCTGAGAATATAATATACTTTAATATTCTTGATTTTCAGTCTTATTAATCATAATTGTGATATGGATATCAGCAATTTTCTTTAGTAAATTACAGTAATTTATACCATATTTTTTGCCTCTGAGGGGTGCCCAGGCAGAGAAATAGGCCATTTGGTTTCTCTGCCTGCAGGTAGAACCCCTGCTAAAGGGGCATCAATTAGTTTGGGCTGGATGTATAAATACTCAACTCCCCTTTGAAAAGGTTGTGCCAGAGAAAGAATAGGCACAAGATAATTGTATCTTCGTCCTAGATGCACTAGTCTTCCAAAATTGGAGTACCTGGTTGAGGGGGATGGAAAATTCTCGATCTGTCCGGAGGAAGATGTTAAAGACATCTCATGTTTAGAAAAAGGCCATGTTCTAAGCACCCTTGTAATACCTCATTCTGAGTGGTCAGTAGGTGGCCAGTTAAAAGGCTCCCTTTCCAACCCACAATTTTTCCAGTGACAGTCTAAAATTCCCTTCCTTACTGGTCCCTTGCTCACAGTCTACTTGTTGATTTACTTGTTTCTGTCCTAAATTTGTATGAGATATTTCCTGCTGAATGTTAAGCAACAATCAATCAATCAAATTATATCTTTTACTACTCAGTACTGGTATAATACAAGACCTTTCTTTTTATTGAAAATGGATGTTTTTCCCATTATAATTTATGGGGAAAATGTTAATTAGACCAAAAGTGTTAAAGACTTATAGTTTAAAAAAGACAGTCCTTTAATACATCATATTACTAGATGTAGTGAAGCAAGAAACAATGTCAAAATACTTAATATAAAAATAGGAGATGTGGCATGATTGTCCAGGAGATGGCCACCTACCAAATGACAGTAGAATTTTAACTTCTACAGGTCCCAATATGGCCTTCAACAATGAACCAGAGTCCATACCATAACAGAAGCTGTAAAAGGCCCCGAAATGCAAATTGTGAAAC
>JAULBM010014820.1:0-11550 GCA_032357055.1 Geukensia granosissima | reverse complement strand
AGGATAATGCGGGGGGTATAGATAGTGAGCTGTGCTCACAGCATAAATGTCTATTTTTCAGGGGGTATGCACATATTTGGGCAGAACACCAGTTTCTAGTTATAATTATTATCATAAGTAAATCTGTCTTGAATTAAAAGAGGGTGGTTGGTACAGGTTTATTTTCGTGCAACATTTTTACCGATTTTTATTTCACGTGTTGTTGTGCTTGAGGGTCGTTATATGTCGTGTTTCGCGTGTCATGATGAAAATGCAACGTGCAAGCAATATTATAATTTTTCGTTCCTTGTGAAATGACATTTTATTTCTCGAATGTCCGTGCGCGGAAACCCCCTGTACCACCCTCTTAAAATAGTATTTAACATGTTATTCAAAAATTAATTTTGCTGAATTTTTCTTCCACAACTAACCCAAGTTTTTTGGCGTCTGAAAATTACCTGCAGCACTCCATGAATCAATTATTGCAAAAATATTAATTGATTGATTCAGAAATCAGATCAGACTGTTAATAGGCAATTGTAAATTGAGCAGTTATAGCGTAGATCCGAGATCTATCAATTGACAAAGTGTGAAACTAACACCTAATTTTGTGATAAACTTCATACAGATAATCCAGCAAGCTGTTCAACAAGTAATCCAATAATCTGTCAAAAGCTTAAATGACCACTAAGGGAAAAGTTTTATGTAGATTTTTATTGATTTAATGAAAATTTCATTGATTTGTTGATGAACAAAACATAAACAATATCGAAATGGATTTAAACCATGAATAATAGTAGAGTAACAATCTATTTTTAGGAGAGTGGATTTAAATCTTGGAAGAAACGATGGTGTGTTCTGGCAGATTTTGGTTTATTTTTTTACAAAGGTATGTTTGAGTATGATTGATTATTATTGATGTTAGAACAGAAGTGGAACCATTGGCTTCAGTTTCATAAAACATCTCAAGTTGATATTTTCCTCAAATCCTTCAGTTTTTCCTCAAATATTAAAAATGCTGTCATTTGATTGGTTAGTTTTCGAGTCAAAGATAAAAAGAAAGAAGATGTTTTATGAAACAGATGCCTAGTCCAATCACTTTAAAATAGAAACGTTACCAATAATTCAAGTTTACCAATTTTGCCTGAGTATGGTGCATAAATGTCCACAATGAACAATTATTTCAGCCATTGAATGGCTGACAATATTTGGGAAAGAAGATCCCCAAAAAGTTGAAGGAATAAAATACTTAATGAGACGAACTAAAAAATTACAGTTGTACCATTAAATAGGTCTTTGTGCATAAAAAATTTTTCTTTATAGCTGTAAATTATGCAAAAAATGCATTGATTAGCATATAAATCACTCAATTACCTTATAAATTACATAATTTTTTACTAAATTGTTTTGATTTTGTGTTACATTTATCTAATTCTCAAAAATTCTCAAAAAATGTCCTGAAACGCCATTAACTTAGTGACATTATGGGTCTTCAAGAGAGGTTAATTGTCTGTTTCCGCAGTAGAAGGACATCCTTTGTTTGTGTTAAGAGGTGGCCTCCAAAAGAGGTAAATTTGCACAATGTTGGGTAAATGCATAAAAAATTTGGCCAGATAAAAGGGTTGGCCTTCCAAATGAGGGGCTATTCAAGATGGTTGTTTACTAAAGAACTATACAGTAGTTCCAATTAGGAAGGTGAAATAGAAAACATTTTGTTTTTAAAACTATTTCTGTACACAATCTGCTAATAAGTTTTGCATGACCTTACTTAATGTCTAAATTATTGATTCTCTTTTCTTTTCTATTTTTAGATGATGCAGAGAAGAACCAGATTGGTTCCATTTTACTTCCTAGTTACAAAATCAGCCAGTGTATTCCTTTAGAGACCAGTAAAAAATTTGCCTTTAAAGCGGAGCACAGTAATATGAAAACATACATGTTCGCATCTGACAGTCAAAATGACATGAACAGATGGATCAGTGCTCTCAAATCAGCCGCCATGTTGAAAGGTCCTTCTAGGTAATATTTGTTTTGTTATCCTGTTGTAAGAGAGTTGTGAAAAGAATGTAGTAACATGTACATGATCAAAAGTGTTACAACCAATCTCAAAGGACTAGGTGGGAAAAGGTCTGAATTGCCCCAAAATTGGTTTCCATTAGAACTTAGTAACAATATTGAAGTTATTCATTTAAGATTTAATTTAAAGTGGTTACAGTATAAAATATAACCTTTAGTAGAATATGAAGGCTTCAAAGAAAAGTCAAAATGAAACTAGTATGATGTTTTTAATATTGTATGATAATTTACCCTCATTTTCACCATGACTTATTTAGAAAGCATTTAGAAAGGGCAGGAACAGGTCAACCTCAAGTCAAAATAATTTGTCTGGGTAAAGTGCCATGTCTTCTTACAAACTGTAGTTGTTTGCTAGCATATGAAAAATCCAGCTCAGAATATCAGTCTAGTACAAAGCAGGGCACATGCTTTATTAGTCATTAATATGCTCTCATTCTGAATATGCATGAAATATTTGTAACTGGATGTAAAGCAACATTGAATTAATCAACAAGTCATTTTCACCGTTGTTTTATTTTCTTTTTATTTCAGTCCGGTTAAAGAACCAAACAACAACAGTCCTCAGAAATTGGTTCCTAAATCTCCATTTATGGAATGGGATGAGGATGAAGAGTCCCCTACAAATAAAAAATTCTGGACTGAAGGACCTGATATTGGGCCTCCCCATGACAATAGACCACAACATCGTACTCCTGAATACAGAGTAACTCCACATGGACAGGAAGAACAAAGGAGCCCTAGTTTATTAGGGACCCTTCCTCCACAAAATACACATTCTGGAAGCCCAGGAAATCCTTCATTTCGTAATGATAAAAGATCACCAGGTAGTCCTTCTCTGAGAGCTAAAATTCCATTGGATAAAAATATGCCATCTGGTGTAACATATGATCCTTTCCATGGTTACCGTAATGACCCAAGGGATAATAGGGTACATGAACAAGAAAAAGCAAGTCCTAGGGAACGTTATGAAAGACATAGAGATCCAAGGTCTCGACAAGATAAGTATCAGGATTATGATCCACGATTGGATCCGAGACAAAGATATCCTAGTGACGAAAGTCGACAAGGGAGTGGTTTTAATTCAAGATCAGGAATACCTAAAGATTCTTTTAATAAATACGCATCAGAACGAGGTCCTCGAGACTCAAGGTCAAGATATCCTGAAGACATGGAACGATATAGATCACGTTCTGCTGATAAACATCAGAATGCAGAAAATGCTCGCCCAAATTATCCAGATGCAAATTCTCCCTTAGGTCCTAGAGATTCACGATCTGGATATTCAGAGGACTCAGACCCACAACGAAGGTCACGAAGACGTGACCCGACAGATGGTCTTCCAGCAATTCCAAAAGACCATATGCAAAATCCAAACAGAAGACATCGAGATTCTGATAGGAGAAATGAGAGACAACGACCAAAAAGTGAACATCTAGAACGTTATGATCAGTATAATGGACGTCCACAGTTTGACAATCCTCTTTATAATGGTGAACAACAACGGATTCCTAACTATGGAGATGCCGCTTATGATCGCCAACAGATTCCTAACAATGGAGATGCTGGTTATGATCGCCAACCTGAACATGTACAAAAATCTAGCGTGAATCCGCAGGATTTGTCTCCACCTCGATATGGTGATGCAGGTTACAACAAGCAGTTGCCTGTAACTCAGGGTTATATTAATGATGAAGGGGAATATGATCCGTATCAGACTCACCGAATATATGACCCTTTTCATGGATATCGCCATGTGTCATCTCAGGAGGAAAGATCGAGGCAACCTGAGGTTGAATATAGTAAAATAAACAAAATTAAAAGAGATCAGGCAGGGAGACAACCAGATGAGAATACTTATATGCACATGAATTCTTCCAGGTAAGTTTATAGCATTTTTCTGTTCACATAAAATAAACATGGAAATTTTTTTGCCACCTGTTTTCAAGCTGAATGATGCATAGAGATCACCTCCGCTGGCTTGCCTCGTCTGCATTGTCATAGTCAGCATCACTCTTCTCTAGTTTGCTAATCCTTTTAAACCACTCAAAAGAATTCAACCAAACCTACACATTATTTTCAGCAGTATGTCTAGAAACAAGTCTGATATTGCACTATCTCCTTCTTTTCAATCATGAATGAGTTATCTTTCTACGAAAACATCACAATGCAAAGTTTTGATAGGAAACATATGTCTTCCAAGGAAGAACCAATGCTAAAAATTAAACACCCAAATAAAGTCTTCGAATTTACATTTTGCAAAAATAACACCCCTGTGAAAATATCCATGTTTACTGTATCTTATAAATGCCACTCCTCCTTTAAAAGCTAAGTGAATTTTTCTTACCCTTCATTTGACCTTGAATTTTGTGTTTAAATTCTAAGAAATGTTTCTATAGGGTATGTGAATGTCAGAAAAATATGATGTTACCTTATATACACAATGTATAGTATATTAAAAAATGCATGAAAATGCTCTTTAATTAGATGAGCAGATGTATTACATGCATTTTTGGTACTTGAAACTTCCACATGAAATAAGCCTGAATTACTCAGGGCTTTTCCATTAAAAAAATTCCCCAGGGTTGTGGAACCCCACTTATTTTTTACCCCCAACCTACGGAAACAATTAAAATATATAACATATTTAATACATTAATAATATATAAGAATCTAATTATGATAGCCCCAAACTGTGGAAAAAAAATAAGTGGCATTCCATCCCCTCTAGGGAATTTTTAATGGAATAGACACAATGAAAATAGCTACTTTACATTATATTAACAAATAGATTAAATCCTATTGGAGATGTAGCTTTAAAATTATTAATGGGAATGACATACAATATAATAATTTCTTTGTTGCCAGTAATAAGAATTATAGGTCATTATAGATAACTGTCTAAAATTCATTTAATACATAGATTGGTTAAAGAAAGACATGTTTTATTTATAGAAGTGGGAAACACCCTGATGATTACATAACACATGATAAATTACAGCAAGTAATACAAGGCAAAAGAGACCAGATCACTAGTGTTAAGGAAGGAGAAAATTACGGACAGTATTCTCCTCAGGCAGAATCTCGGCAAAGGGAAAAACAATTTCGGCAGAGAAATAATGATCCACACTCACGCTATGATGCAGCACATCCTCAGGAAACTGAACAAAAATTTGTGTATTCACCACATGATGTTTCAAATGACGATGATTCATATGTTCCTCGTGACCATGAACATTTACCGACTCATGAACAGTATCATCAAGGTTATCGAGATCCTGAAGATGGATATAGCACATTAACTAAATATCAGGGTAAACCCCACAATGCACCTCAACCGCAAGAACCATTACGTTCAGATCTACATCATCAGAATATGTCACATTATGACACAAACCCTGATCTTTCACATCATACATACGAAAATATTCATAACACAAGGAGGGACATGAATGAACCACGAGGTAGAAATGTGATGGATCCTCGAGACAATATTCCCAATCGCCCTCCACTTCCTACAGCTGTGAGACAACAGATTGTTGAAGAAATAGCACAAGCCAAAACTCCACATACCTCTCAGGAAATTTTGGATGCAGAACGGAACTTGGAAGCTAGAATGCAGCAGCCATCTTTCTTTGATTATCCTACTCCAACATTACCTCCTCAACATCAGGTTTGTAAGATACGTACATGTCAAAACTTTTTAAACCCCCCGCAAACATAGTTTGGGGGGTATATAAGAATCACCCTGTCTGTCTGTCTGTCTGTCTGTCCGTCCGTCTGTCCACATAGATTGTAAGTGCATCTCCTCCTACACCGCTCAAGGGATTTCAATGAAACTTTACATGAAGCTTAGACATAATGTGTAGATTTGTATATGGGAAGATCATTCATTGTGCTTTATTCCAAGGGCAGATAATTCAACTTAAGTGATAGGGGAGTGGGGGATATCCTTTGTGAGTTTTGCTCACAGTATGTCTTGTTTAATCAGGTTTTAAGATTCTCTTTTAATTTGTAGGTGAAAGGTGTTTATTAAAACCAGAAGCTATACCCTCAATTTGAATTCAAATCTAAAGGAACAAATAATGAAACACCCCGTTCAAAAAGATGTCAGTCGAGGAGTAAAAGGAACACACCTACCTGTAAACAAGCATTAGATTTTCATGATTTTGAAATGCAATGCGCAGAAGTTGTAATTGGAGGAGAAAGTGACCAAAACTCAAGCTGTCAGCAAGATACATGTAGTCAACAATCAATTACACCATCATATTCTGACTTAGCAGTTCAGTGTAAAATTGAAACATTAGGTAAATTTTCAATTGAGCATTTCAGATCTAACTCAAGGATGATTTATTACTACACTGGTTTTAACTCATTTGAACATTTCAATTTATTTTTCAACATTCTTGGACCAGCAGTAAATGAACTGAACTATAAGTGTTCTTTGCTAATCCCAGAGGATCAACTATTTCTTACATTGATGAAATTAAAACAGGCTAAGGAAGACATAGAGCTGTCATTTCTTTTTGGAATTTCAGAGTCAACTGTTTCAAAGATTATTGTAACATGGATCAATTTCATGTATTACCAATTAAAGGAATTGAAAGATCAGTTTTGGCCAACAATGGATATTATAAATGAACACATGCCTGATGATTTCAGAACAAAGTTTCAAACTACTAGAGTTATTTTGGATGCTACAGAAACCCCCATACAAAAACCATCAGATGTAGAAGCCCAGTCAACAACTTGGTCCTCATACAAACATATGAATACGCTAAAAACAATGGTTGGCATAACACCAAATGGAGCAGTGTCTTTCATTTCCGATGCCTATGGTGGTTCAGCATCAGACAGACAAATTATTGAAAGATCAGATTTACTAGACCCCAGTAAATTTGAAAAGGTAAATAGTATCATGGCTGATAGGGGTATCATGGTTCAGGATCTCTTTGCTGTCAATGATGTGAAAGTTAATACACCTACATTTTTGAAAGGAAAGAGCCAGTTAGATCCAGCTGAAGTAGTGCACGATCGCAGAATTGCATCAAAACGTATTCATGTGGAAAGGGTAATTGGATATGTGAAAAGGTACAAGATATTAAAATCAGAACTTCCATCATCAAAAGTTCCTCTGGGATCAAGAATTGTGTTCATTTGCTTTTCAATTGCCAACTTCAGCAACTGTATAGTTGACAAAAGTGCATAGTAAAATAAATCAAGTTGAAAACGGTGATGCAACTTTTTGTTTGCAATGAAACATCAAGAATAATGTAAATTAATTAATTTTTTAATGAATTAATAATAAATAGATAAATAAATAAATAAACATTTGACTGTCCTGATTTTATAACAAGGATGCCAAATAAGGCCTGAAATAGGAAATATAAAACTGTTCCAGCTTTGGTATCATTGAATGTTCACAGTATTCCTTATCAAGTTTAACCCTCTGAATAAATAAGTCTTCAAATGTATACACTACAAAGTAACAAAGTTCCCTCCTTGAAATGTACATTTGACCTTGTATCTGAAAATAATATTTTGATGTACATTTAAGCTGTAGATTTCCTGTTTCCATGTCGTACTTTAAAAACGGAAAATGTTTTCCTGGACAAATTTTTTCATTACGACCTGCATATGGGCATTTGACTTCAATTATTGCATCATCATCAATAAGTCCATCAGGGGAGGCCCTTACAAATGTTTTTTCTTGATGAACAAAAAGACCACATTTATACACTTTAAGTCCTGTCTTTTCTTCAAAACATTTAACTGCACGACTCTCATAAGTTTTGCCATGGACCAAGGCCTTGCATCTAAAAGCAGCTGCAGAAGGCTGATATAACGATTTACATAGTTTAAATTTATCTCTTCTTTGTGTGGCCAAACAAATATCCCCAGATCTAGAGGCAGTTATCCTCCATGACCGTTCCCTGAACCACTCCTTTGATGCGGACTGTCCTCTAGTTCTTTCTTCTATGGCGTTGACTTCATATTCTGTTAACCTATAACAGATTTAACGACATAATTAAAATTTGATCCAGCAAAACTTCTATTTAACCTTACCATAGGGTTCATGTCTGTCTGAGATTGGGAGTAGAGGTGGTTGGTCTTTGTGCATTCCTATTGTTTTCTGTATTGAAATTAATATATTTGGGCAATATATTTGTTAATTTACAGTACAGTTACAGTTTTATATAACTGGGGCAATTATAAGCTTATCCTAAAGGTTGGGATTCCCCTCTGTTTAAGTAAGGCCTTGGAAAATGTGATGAATGAAAGCAAATTATTTCAACTCATAACACTAGTTTGCAAAATATTTTGACTTGTACTATACTGCATTCTATCAAAATTGCTAGATACATCTACATGTACCAGTATATGCACAGTCGTAAGGTATAAAATATGAGATGTGGTACGACTACTGGCAATGGGACAGTTTAAATATATTTTTTTCATGACTAACAATGTTACATGAGTGAAAATTTACCCACGTGGATTTACCTTTTCGTATCTATTAAGAAGAACTGAATGTTTGTAATATTAACACTTAATATTAGTTTACCTGATTGGCTTGGTCGATCAAATACTCTGTCATTGGTTTCTGAAGATAATCATGATCTACAGCAGCAGTCTGAAATAAGATAATTTTTTCACTAATTTGGCACTTTAGCAATCAACAGAAGAACTCATTAATTGTACATACATGTAAATCAATATGATAAAGGAGATTGTGGTATGGATGTAAATGAGACAGTACACCATTTAGTCAACTGGTACTGTCATTACAAATATCAAATATACTTTGTGTGCTTCATGTTATTTCAAGTACATGTACATCACTGTAAATGCATCACATACATGTTGACTACTGTTAACATAACTACAAATAAACACTAAATTTCTGCATGAAAGCTGATACAATGAAAAATGCATTACAAATTCAATGATTTAAAGAAAAGGCATTTTCCTCTATTGTTTAGTGTACCTAAAGCCTCCTTAATTCGTATATTGCAAGCCTTTTCTTTCAAAGCACTACACAGTCAGAAAAATACCTGAATATCAGCTTTTGGAATGAGGTATCTGTATGCAAGATTATCTGATTTCCAAGAGCAGTAGTTAATAATCATGTTTCTGACTCTGTCTTCGTAACCTGTAACATTTCTTAAATGGACTGGTCTAGGGTCTTCAAAGTGATCGTCATTCAGTCTCTTTGTTCTACTGATATTTTCAGCTTTTACAGGTGATCCTGTGAATGTAAAGTAAAAATAAGAAGATTTTTTTATAATGCATTTTAATACAAGGGGAGATAAATCATATTCCACGGTTATATACAACCAACAATCCAATCCCAAAGTGGAGAATCCAGATAGTTGTAACGAAAAATGTAGCCCATGTTCAGTTTATATACATTGTAGTGAGTGACTCCATAAAATTATTTACTGAAAAAATTACTAACCTGAATATGACTGCTTGGGTTTATGAAAAGTCTGCAGATTTTCTGTACATGTTTTTTTTATATGAAGACCTTTCCCACCAGTAAAACAATGAATCATGAGAAGTACTGCTGCAAGATGTTTACATGTCCCATGTGGTCCTCTCCCTGCTGGGCATTCACAGTGACTGTTCAAGATGTCACCAGAATCTCTTTCAATTTTTATTTTAAAGTTGTAAGTCACCTTAAGCAAAATATGAAATAATGCTTTACCAATTGTGCACATCTACTTTCTATTTGACTCATGCATTCAATGGGTTTTTGGTCCAATTGGAAGTGTCAACATTTACAAATTTGAAAATTTTTTTGACAGAATTTCAGAGTTAGTGATTCTTAATTAACACTTTAAAAATAGTGAAATTTCTTTTTTGGGGCAAAATTTAATTTGAGTACTTTAAAATTTAAAAAAATATCAAGATAAAAAAGAACAAAGTACAAGCATTTCCCAAACTTGTAGGAAAAAAGTCAACATTTTTTTAATTGTATGGAATTTGCTAACAGGACTTTTTTTATGACAGCTTTTTAAATAATATGGATTTACATGTAATGCAAAATATGTTATACTATTGAAGATAAATGTCAAAATATTGCAATGACCACCTATGCATTTACAACGTAGAAAAAAGTTTCTTATTTGATTTGCATTTACATGTAACTTGTTCTTACCCTTGATTTCATAGCTGCCCCAACAATTCCAGAGAGATACAGAACTTTATCTTGAAACAGTACAGAAGTGGCCAAAATTCTGTCGCTCTCAAGGAGTAGTTGACCCTTCTCCACAGCCTTTACATTGCCTGTACTTTGTTTGTCACCTGTCAAAATAATAAATGAGACAGGTAGTTAATTATATGAAATCCCTAAAATGTGCTGATAAGCTATTTACAAAGTGTGCATATATATTACCATATTTGATAATTAAGTAATTTACTCTATCAGATCATCAATTAAGAAAAATATGCAAGACCTCCTTTTCCTACCCTTGCACTGATGTAATATGCATGTAATATCATTATGCTTATTCATGAATTTAGGAAGTTTTGCTGTAAGAAAAACTAAATCATAAAAGAACATTTTATATTTTAAAATGAAATTTTTCATTATTTCATATTACAATGGTTTGTAGGGTACATACCTGCAAGTCTATGAACAAAGTACATTTCAATTTGTTCCTTACATATGGTTGGTAAATTTTTTTTGTGTTGCTGCTGCAGCTGCTGAAAACCACAAGATGGTCACTCTACTTCAAGAGGTTCAGGGAGTATAACTGGCTCATTACAGAAGTCTTTATTTCTGTCATATGCCTTTAATCTGCAGTGCAAATTCAAATTATTTAAAAAATCCATATTGATTTTATTCTGGTAGACATTAGGGACCGACCATATAACTAACTATAAGGTATGGTTTTTATTCATGTATTGATACAGCAGACGATCACAAGATTTATTTTAAAATTTTGCAATCACAAGCAATTCAACCCCCCCCCACTTTTTCAATTAAATTGTCTTGCAGGAAAATTGCTTTGCATAAGGAGAACACAGGGAATCTAACTGGTGACTGAGCCCATTTAAGGAAATGTTTTGTTATCGTAGCCGCTAAACGCTAACATACATATCTCGCTTTATCAAACCAGGGACAATATATCGATCGTTTTCATAAATACTATTGGAGGCTACGTTAACCTTTCCACTAAATCAGCCTTCCTTCCTCTTGTAGATGCTCCTCTCTTTTTTAGTTCTATCTTCAACTCTGACACCGATCGCAAAACATAAGAGGAATCCATCATTCCAATTCATACCGGCGTTAAGCGTCATACTGATAATTGAAACGTATAACACACTAAAATCCGGAACCGGGTACGGTAATCGGCGGACTTTATTGACTGACCGCTGCCATATGTCTGCGGTAAGTATTTTAGAGAGGCCAAAATCACATTCAAACAATCAAAACGTTTTCCATAGCTAAAGGTGGGGGCGAGAATGTAATGAAATCTGTTCTTGAAATTG
>JAULBM010014809.1:0-11551 GCA_032357055.1 Geukensia granosissima | reverse complement strand
TTCGAGTTTTCGATGGCATATTGAACGATTTTAATATTCAAGGGGTCAAACTTTTAGTTCGACTGTTCGAGCTAGCGTTGTTCAAGCTACTGAGGTTTACTTTACATAGATAGGGGAAAATGTCGGGACTTTGACATTAGTTCGACCCATCCATGGTATTCGAGCCATCAGAGTTCGAGCTACGGAATTTCGACTGTATAATTATAGATATAGATATGGTATTTTACGTACCCTGGTAGATGTATAATTATAGATTGGATATGGTATTTTAGGTACCCTGGTAGATGTATAATTATAGATTATCTTTATCATATCTTCTTTAACAATATCTACTATATCCATCAGGACGTTTACAAGTACTTTTCCATCTTCCTGAAAAAAAAAACTACAGTATTGACTTCTGAAATGAAATAATGTACTTTTCCTTCAAATGCGAGAATTAACCTCTCTTATTTCTTTCTTATCTTTGAACACCAGTTTATTGATGACCTGATAACTATTTGTTTAATATGTGTTTATAGGGTGGCAGTAAACTTGAGAGAGCCAGAGATTTATTTGAGCAGTGCTTAGATGGCTGTCCACAAAAATTTGCTAAAGGTTGGTGTTTTATTAATTATATCAATTATTCTTATGTAGTTTGGGTTTTCATTAATCTTAATGAATGTCAGCCTGCATTAAATCTAGAGTCCACTATCAGAGCTCTTTGAAATGTTACAGTGCAGGCATAAACAAATTTAGCAATCTTTGAAATATGCATTTTAAATTTTTATGCTCCTGCCTGTATTTGTATCTGTTTTTGTTTATTCCTTCTCTTCATCTCTGGGCACTTGAGCAGTCTCCAGGGCTTGACCCACAGAGCTGACCCAGCGGGAACTCCAGGTGGCGGATAGCGGAGGCCCTCTCATTGGGTGGGGGGGGGCCCAATTTATAATACGAAAAGCCTGGCCGTCAATCATAGTGGGTGATGTGTTTGGAGAGTGCCACGCTCCATGCACGTAAAAGACCCCTATTGTAGTTTTTTGAAAAAGAGAAGGCTAATGCCGCTACAAAAGGCTAAATTTTCAGTCCCTACCCATCACTTCCGTTTTCCTGTGGCAGTCAAAAACCATTGCCCTTTTGTTTCCCATCATACCCCTTTTTTGATAAAGATAATTGTTGAACTTGTTTCCGTCCTGAATATGAATGAAATATTTGCCATTGGACGTTAAGCAAACAAAAATCAACAATCAATCAATCTCTCTCCATCTTTTTGTACACCCACATACAAAGTTAGGGGAGTTTATAGGAATCACCCAGGCTGTCTCTGTCTGTCCATCAAACCTTGTAAGTTGATCTTCTCCTAAACTGTTCAATGGATTAAAAAAAAACTTTATATGAGCATTATACACATTGTGGAGATACGCACTCAGGACGGAATTTTATATCAGCTCATTGCATGGGCAGATAATCATTGCAGTAAGTTTTGCTTACAATATATATATATATATATATATGTCTTTTTTGGCAAGGTCTTTATGTAGACATGATTTTGTGTTAACTCATTCTTGCTGTAATTTATGTTGAAAGGGAAAATAAAAATGAGGCTACTAATTATTTAAAACTCATGAAGATGGCTTTCTTCTTTATTTTTATTATATGTTACTCTTTTTACAGGACAATTACAGCTAATGAAACATGGAACAATTTCATCTCATTGCCACATACAAATTTACTAAATTCCTTGTATTAAGCACCCCTGCCAATATAAGCACTCCCTCACCTTAATTCTATATGAAAAGTTTGCACTGCTCCTCAAACTCAATCAATTACAAAGCTTTTCAATATTAAAGATAAGAAAATTCTTAGAAACAACAGCAATTTGATATTGGGAGACATTTAATATAGGGGAGGGAAACTAGAAATTCTTTATTTTGGGCTATTCCGAACTACAGAAACATAAAATACTTCATACCCATGACAAAAGAATTCTGGATTTTGGAAATTCTAATATGGGCCCCTGTTTTGAATTTTTTTTAGCACCCTGGGCCTTTGTCAAGTTTGAAACATGAGGCACAAATAGAAATGTGTTGCTTTAATCAGAATCTATTTTAGTCTGATCCTGTTTCCATGGGAATATAAATAAATTATTTTATTTACTGTAATTTTACAGCAATCTTTCTGCTGTATGCCAAGTTAGAAGAGGAGCATGGATTAGCCAGACATGCCATGGCAGTGTATGATCGAGCTACGAAAGCAGTGTTACCACAGGAACAATATGACGTAAGCAGAATCATGTTATTAAATAACAGTAGAACTGAATTATGTATTTCAGGGTGATTTTGTTCCCCAATTGAGAGGATTCCACTTTGGTTGTGCCGATTTGTACATTATAATTTTTATTTTATATAGCCGTATTTTTTTTCTGGTTTCCCAATTCCACTCTGTTTTCTCTGGTGAGAAAAATTGTGATATTTTCAACAATTGGTAAACTTCAGAAATACATTAAAGCTGTAGGAATTATTTAAATTACAGACACAGACATATCTCATATCTATTGAGAAGTATTACACATTCTGAGATACCCGTAGTTTAGATTTAAAGATTTTCCAAAATGAAAAATATTTAAATGCCATTTAATATGGTTGGGATAACTACAGGAACTTTCCTTCATCTATCATTTTCTTGAATATTGAGTGGGCAAACAAATTTTAAATTTCCATGATGTTTAAAAGAAAGAATATGGAATATATGCAAGAAAGATATGATTCACATCTTACAAACATTTATAACAAATATTCAAAAGCCAACTTTAACAATGTGTAAAGAGCTTTTCTGGATTTAAATATATCAGACCTGCTTAGGGGACAGAAAGAAGAGCTGTCAAAATTAATGAATTTCTTGTTGCATTTATGGACCATGTTTAATATACAGTTCTTGATGTAATGAACAAGGAATATTAATAATTTAACAAATGAAAAAGTTGGAAAGATGTAAATTGTATCTTTCCAACACACATGACACCCATTTTGCCTCCATTTAGTTTTTGGCATCTTAAATATACTGTCAAACAAATGTGAAAATCAGAAAAAATCAGAAAAAAGTTTATTTAAGATAGAGATCCTGTTTTTCACTTCTGTGGACAGTGCATTCATACTGCCGTTTTTCTGTGCATCTTTATGTACCAAACATATTATTATTAATCTTCTTTACAAGATTGATACTGGCTTTGGTGGCAGAGTGGTCTAGGTATCTGATTTTAACTTACCTGTACACATCACTGTAGCCTATCACATATACAGCATGAGTTCTCATCTGACTTTATACCATACAAAAATGGTTGTGTTTGACTCCCAACACACGGAATAGCTTTGTCAGTTGCTTGCCCGAGGTCAGTGGTTCTGTGTGGGTACTCAAGCTTTCTCCACCAGTATCACTGACTGCTGCAATATGACTGAAATATTGTTGAAAGTGGCTTTAAATCCCAATCAAACAAACAAACATGATGACCATCATTTAGATGACTAAAGATAATCTGTTTAAATCTTTGATATCTTGCAACATCATTGACGTCATCTTCCTGGTTATGTCAAAGAACATTGAAATCAATGATAAAATTTCCATATCAGGAACCTGATAATAGACATCTCAAGCCAGTAAGATCAACCTGATAAAAGACATCTCAAGCCAGTAAGATCAAAGAAAAAACACATGAACTAGCACTAGAAACGTATTAAGGCTGTGTCTGTTTTTTTATTTGTTTTTGCGTCGGGTTAAATTTTCAAAACCTGCCCGCCTTTCTGCATGAAAAATGCACAAACACAGAATCAAACCAGCTTTAATTGTTTGTATATTACATTTATACAGCTTATATTGCCTGCATATATCTGAGACAGTAAAATCTACGTACAGTTCATCAACATAAGTGCTATGTTATGGGGCTTTTTAGAAAATTCTTCTTCATACTACAATTCACACAGATTTTTATCTGTGTTTGTTTTTGATATCTTAAGGCTAAAAACCTACCCACACACTGATGCAAAACAAAGAAAAACACAACTTTGGCCATATTATATAATTATACATATTGCATTTTTATACTTCAGATGTTCAATGTATACATAAAGAGAGCAGCAGAGATATATGGTGTAACTTACACTAGACCTATATATGAGAAAGCTATTGAAGTTTTAGCAGATGAGCAGGCCAGGTAGGTATTATAGAAGTTACATTTCCCACTGAATTCATGCCTTTGCAAATCTATTCCTTTTGACATAATGGTCAGTATTTTTTAATCTTAATACGAAATAAATACTGTAACTGCAGAAATTATTGCGATGTTTTTATTACTTGTATTATGAATAATGGGTTTTAATCGTAATAATTAGAACCCACTTTCTTTAATTTTCTAGATATATTGTGTTACACCTTTTGAAAAGCGGCAAAAATAAAACATTTCGCAATAATAAATGCATGCAATAATTTCTGAATTTACAGTAATTTCCCCTTAACCTGTCAACAGTTAATAACTTATTTTTCACAACTTAAGAATCCATAGGTTAACTTTTTACTACATTTTTTAAGATGTTAAGAACAGTTATATATTGTTTTATGTCAGAATTTAGTAGTGATGTTTCCATTATCTATGATAATTGATTATCTATCAATTTTATTCTTCTAATCATAATCAATTAGTAGCCTGAAAAAAAATTAAATGATGGTTATATGGTTTATTTGCCATTTCCCTGAAATTATCTTGAATTATTTTCTGTAATTTATTCTGTAGGTATTGTAACATTTTAATACACTTTACATAAGCTATTTAAATGTCATTATTTAACAAGTGGCTCTTTGTATTTTTTCTATTGTAAGATCATAATCAATTATGAAAATTTCCTGATTCCCAAACACTAGGATGTAGTATCTACTACCCATTTTAACCTGTGTCATTCAATGTTTACCTTACTAGGCAAATAAAGTGCAGATGCACTTGTCTTGTTGGGAAGACTCAACAACAAGTTTTCAGAGAACTGTGTACACAAGAATTGCATACTGTGGGAGAGGTGATGACAGATTTTGACCTCTAAATTTTATTTTTCAGAGAAATGTGTCTGGGTTGCAGACTTGGAGAGAACTGGGGAAATTTTGACACTGTGTTTTTAATTTTTTCAAAAAAATATGCAAAAGATTTGCAAAGATTTTGACTTCTGTTTTTATATTTTTTCAGAGAAATGCAGACTTGAAAAAGAGTTGGAAGATTTTGACACTATGATTTTACCTTTCATAGAAAAATGTATACAATAGGCAGATGTGGAGAGGAGTTGGGAGATTTAGACACTTTGTTTTTACTTTTTCTGTGAAATAAGTATACGATTTACAGATGTGGAGAGGAATTGGGAGATTTTGACTTCTAAGTTTTTCTTTTTCAGAGAAATGTGTATATGATTTGCAGACTTGGAGAGTAGTTGGGAGATTTTGACTTCTGTGTATTATTTTTCAGAGAAATGTGTATAAGATTTGCGGATTTGGAGAGAAAGTTGGGAGAAATTGACAGAGCAAGAGCTGTTTATTCACATGCTTCACAGATCTGTGATCCTAGAGTAAGATTTTTTTAAATTAAGTTGAAACATGCAATATCTTTTTATATTTTATACTGTAAGTTTTTTTTATTTGTGTGTTGGTAATTTTGGGGCAAAACTGTAAAAAATAACCAACGCATTAGTGCACACATTTTTGCGATATCTGCATTTAAAGATGTTGAAGGAAAACAGATTTCTCGGCTATGAGATCAAGAAATCCCGTGATTTAGGGGGTGTGAGATTTCCCTATGTTTCACATCTCGTGACCTATCTCAAACTGATCTCGGTACAAGCATTAGCACGTGCAGTTTGGAAAAAAATGGCTACCTCCACTTCATTACAATTTTGGCAAATTAGTCTTATTTTACCAGTTTAAAACAACTTACCTTGGAGATATATGATAAAAGCAACAGTTGAAATGTCCAGGAATTAGTTAACTTATAGAATTTTAAGCAGAATAGCTGATTTTCTCCATGAGCTGCTGTGTTGACAAAAGGCAGGAAGTATGCTTAAGAGATAACTCTTTTTGGCACCAAATTTTTATTGAGTTAGAAATAAATGTCATAAATAAAGTATTAAACACTTTTCAGATTTGAAATATATTTATATTTGAAATTGCACAATTTAAAAATAATTTTGTTAAAATTGTGTCTAATAGGCTAAATAAATCAAGGCACTAAAAAGGCTAAATAAATAATGCTAACTCAAGCTAATTTCCAAAATTGAAAATTAAAATAGTTGGCGAGAAAAAGTATCAGTCCCCAGAGGAAAGTCTCGACTAGTTGGTCTCAGACCCTCAGAGCCTCAGGATGGACATAGATATTTTCACCTTCCCACTGGGGAAAGATACTATATTTCTCTTGGTGTTTATAATAATAGGTTCTGTCTATCAAAATTTTAGATTTGTAGAAAGTTTTGAAATATTTTCTCAAATGGCTTTTAAGGTTTGTTTTATGAAATAATGAAAAGATAATTAGGGCTTTACAGGCAATTAATCCAATGATTTCAAATGGATTAAACCTGAGGAGTTCCACAATCTAATGTTTATGAAATCAATCAGTTGGTTTGAAATGGATAAAACCTGAGGAGTTTGAAAAATCTTATACCCGAGGCAGAAAAATTGGAAGAAAATATCCATTTTTCTTTTTTGAATTTTAAAAATGATACTGGTGTAATTATACATTTTTTAAAATTCTTTATATTCAGGTGGCACCAACGTTCTGGCAAATATGGAAGGAGTTTGAGATTAAACATGGCAATGAGGACACAGTTAGAGAAATGTTACGAATCAAACGCAGCGTGCAGGCCATGTACAATACACAGGTAATATTTATTGATTGGTTGATAATGTACATTGTATTTTTATTGTGTGAATCTGTGTCTCACTGTTGTATGTTATATAGAAAACTTTTTCTTTTTATATTTATTTATATTATTCCGTAATGTGACATGTGGATGTTTAATTTCAACTGTCTCATGGACAATCATCCATGACAACCACTGGACTAAAGGGATTTTTGGCTGAGGTCAGACACATAAAATATTGGGCAGGGTTAATCTAGTAAGTGAGTGCTTAACAATCCCCAGCCTGGGATATTGTTGTGACAAAACAACAATAAAACACTGTTTTTCATATTTTTTTGTATATTCATGGTAGAATGAAGGATATAATTAAATTATGTTGCAATTAACCTCCATTTTCAAAATTCAGGATAAACATAGACCAAATAAAGTCAAAATTAAAAATCAACATGTCACATAACAATAAAATGAGATCTACATCATTAAATTAGTTGTAAAAGGGAATTTTTTTAAAAGTAACAGTTAACCATAAATCTTCCTGCAACCTAAATTAAACTTTGCCTAATACATTTTTCCATAGTCTTATATTTCTTTGAAGGGCAATTGTACTGGTTTTGTTAAAAAATTGAGAAAATGTTAGTATTTGTCCATTATGGCTATATTATGGAGTACCCAACACCTAAGGGAAATAACTCAGTAAAATCATCTTCATGTTTTAATCATCTATCAATTTATATAAAAATATATGCATCGCAGTGATCAAAATATTTGATGATGAATTTATAAATCTATTGAAATAATTCCAGAGAAATGTGTGGTTAAATTTCTTAAAATTAACATGTTTTCCTTCTTTCAGCAAAGTAAATGTCTTAACAAAATATAAAGAAAATTGAACGAGTGGAATTTCTGTTTGTGATGGTGTTGGTTACCCCTTTAAATACTTTTTCATAGTGGAGAAAATTGTACAAATAACAAAAGCATCCCTAGTCTATGGTATGACCGAATATCTCGCATAGAATATCTAAATGTACATGTATTAGCAAGTATAATTGAAACTTTATTCTTACTTCAAAGACAAATAAAAAGTTTGGTAATGGTAAATGAGGTTCTTGCCCGTTTATTTTTCCCCTTGGTTAGTAAACAAGGGAAGTAATAAACACTTATGTTTTAGCTTTGTCTGTCCATCCCTTCATCTTTCAGCCTGAAACCAAAATTTTCATTACATACTTCTCAAAATCTAACGCACACAGCCACTTGATATTTGGTATGCAACCCCAGCTAGGAGTCCCATACTGTGCTTGCTGATTTCAGTCCTGTCCAACACCTACTAAGTTTATTTTTTAAGGTAGATCAACTGTTTCACTGCACATTCTCACTGATCATGTCAATAAAATAGAAAATTCTGGTATAACTTTCTTAAATTTGCAAACATTAGAGAAAGAATTGTCATACCTTGGTATTTTTAACTTAAATCATTCCAAATTATATGTGGTTTTGTTGTAATCAAAGACATATTAAATTTATTCCATTTCGTCTTTAAAATAGAAATGGAAAAACGCGTAAAAGGGGAGATAAGTTTTCAAATTTTAATTACAAAGAATGCACTGATTTTGAACATTCATTTGGTCCCGCTTAAACTAAAACAGTGAACCCCAAATTTTATTTTATTTTCTGAAAGCATATTAAAAAAGCTATCTTTGCAATTTTTATTTCAAAATACTATCTGCTGGTTTTCTTTCTAGTTGCAAAATTCTGTATTTTCCCTATATAGGCTTTGTAAAATAAGCTGTTTCTGTACCGACAGAAATTCAAAAACAAGCACGTTCACATATATATTTGTTTTTATTTTATTGAAATGCCATGATACAGACTACATTTCGGCAAAGTATGAAAAAATTCTATCTGTGCGAAGTATAATTAATGATCTACATTAACATTGTAGTTGCATACAGAATCTTATTATTCCTGGAGCCTAGGTGGCTGATTGGTCTAGGTAGTTGATTTAAGCTATAACTGTACAGATCACTGTGTCCTATCACCTATACGGCATGAGTTCTTGTCTGACTTTGTACCAAACAAAAACGGGCTGAGCTTAACTCGCATCACACATGATAAGGTTTGTCAGTTACCTGCCCACTGTCAGTGGTTCTCTGTGGTTACTCTGGCTTCCTCCATTAGCAAAACTGATCGCTGTGATATGACTGAAATATTGTTCAATGTGGAGTTTAACCCCAATCAAACAAAAACTTATTATTTCTGATTTCAGGTTAATTTCATGTCCTCTCAGATGTTAGCAGCAGCAGCCGGAGGAAAGGGAGATAATAAAGGTTGGTTCTTTACATAGCCTGTTTCTGGCCCAAAGTTTTTATTGTCCCTCATAACCTGTGATCCTTTATCACCACACAACACTTGAAAGTCCAAATTTTACAGCATGTCATAGCCTTTTATCTAATTATTATGTGCCTATGAAGTTCACCATGAAGAATTTACTTTGAGGACTGACCATCTTAATTTTTGGTGGGAATGCC
Organism: Geukensia granosissima; assembly: GCA_032357055.1. NCBI lineage: Eukaryota > Metazoa > Mollusca > Bivalvia > Mytilida > Mytilidae > Geukensia > Geukensia granosissima. Next base: position 2,166 of record JAULBM010014809.1, on the reverse strand, counting down.
TCTAACAGAACATTCCTTTTATAATGTGAAATCTCAAAATATTTCATGATTAAAAATTATTATTGCAGATAACTTGCACCTTTTTTAATCTACTAAATCATCAATTTTATAGGAATATAGTAGACAGTTTTTGTTTCCAATCCATTTTATTTGTTCCTACAATTCCTATCATTCTTGAGTAAAGGGAAAACCAACGAATCTCACAGCAGTCAAACTTGTTATAAGAGGCCCCCTCTGGGAAAAAGAATAAGTGACTAAAAATAGGTGACCTCTTGAATGATGTTCACTTAACGATAAAATTTAAACAATTGGGATTGGAAATGGTGGCCTTTAAAATCAAGAGGCTGCTTAATAGAGGTGACTGCACCGGTAAGTTTGACTGTACTGTTTAACACAGAGTGCTTGAATGTTAATAATGGAACTTCTATGAAACATAAATTGGCTTGGTTTATAGATTATTGTTGATATTCTTAATGAGATCGATATTATCCATAGAACCATATACATCGAGAGGAATATAAGAGATCGAATATTTCTGAATTGCCATGTAACACCAGTCATGACATCTTCCATATGATGTTAAAAGAACAATAGAATCAACAAAAATTTTACTCATATCAGCGTAGGTTGGCTGATAATAGAATTCACAAGCCAGTAAGATCAAAGGAAAACAAATAAACTATCAATCAACTGAAATATTCATAATTTTTTTTATAATTTGAATCTAATGTAAAAGTTATAGCTCCATTTTGATGTTATGTGCAATTAACAGTTTTTGAGAAATTATTGTGTTTGACATCATAATAGGTTGAACTTTATGTTTTCCTTGTTTTGTTGTGTACTTGACCAAAAGGGTCATATTATCTATTGCCATTACTTTGCATCCGTGTGTTTGCCGTCTACAATTACAAAAAATCCTCTGAACTGAAGGTGCTAACCTTTCAATAATATGGCCATCATTCCCACCCATGAATCAAGATGACCACTGGTACTGATAGAAAAGGGGTGTCTATTTTGAAATTTGTTTAATATGAAACTACCAAGCCAATTGTAACCAATTTTTGATGGAATTGTGCTTAGATGTTCCATTTTCCAAATTTTCATCCTCCTGCAACCAAGGTTGCCACCACAGCTAAACAGGGGACCTAATGGAAATTTTCTTGTCAGAAACTATCAATTCAGTTGCAACCAGAATCTGCTAAAAATTTTGTCTACCTCCAAGATGACTGCCACAGCTTAACTTAATTTAACAAAAGACACTATGGGAAATTCACTTAAAAATCTTTGTGTCTGAAATCATTTAGCTGATTGCAACCAAATTTTGAAGGAATGATCCTTAGATGGACCTCTAGCAAGACCTTGTCCACCATCACTGCTTGCCAAACAAGATGGCTGCCACATAAAAATATGATTAAGGACTCTTTGGGAAACTACTGTCTGAAACTTCTGAGCCAGTTGCAAACAGACTTTGGTGGAATGCTCCACTATCACAATGCTAATTAGGACCCATGTTAAGTCCCTTTAATGTGAGCAATTCATGCTCCTTGGAACCCCTTGTTACTTTATTGTATCCAGTAACTCATGTCCACCTTTTGTCAATATCAGCAAATCAAGTCTTGTGATGTTATTGATAAGTAGTGATGGAGGATTTTTATTTTTTCAGAAACAGAGACTTCAGATGAAATGAAGAGATTAGAAGAAAAGGCCAAAAAACTTGCTGAAGAATCATTACGTGATCAACCTAAGCAGGACAAAAATATCTTGTTTGTCAGGTAGATAATAGTTAACTTTGCTGGGATCATTTAGAAAGATAAAATAAACCAAAATGAAAAAATTGGAAAAGGTAAATTTTGGCTTGCAAAAAAATACAGGAAAACTTGAATAATATAATGCAGGGATGTGGTTCTTCTGTGGATTCCCAGATTTCACCGGGTTGAATCCTGTCAGAATTTTGTTTATATATATGCTATTATATTCTTCCGCCAGTGAATTACCTGTAAATTCATTGGGTCGTGAAATGTCCAAATCATATCCCTGATAACAAGACACGGTTCATAGCCATTAAGGAACCTTTCGGAAGGAACGGATCTCCGGAACAAGGGACGGAACCTTCCAGATTTGTTGATAAGTTTTGGCTAGGTGAGTGTAAAAAACCCGTTCGATTTA
>JAULBM010014798.1:0-11551 GCA_032357055.1 Geukensia granosissima | reverse complement strand
CACAGGGCACATCAAGATTTTGTTAAATGACTTGGCTGTTTTAAATAGCTTCAATAGGGCAGATGAACTGCTAGATAATTTTCAATAAGGACACTGGCCGAATAAGAAATAAATGAAGGCGCACATGCAGAGCTAGTTCTCTCAAGAATAATTACGCCATAACTGTAAAATATAAGAGCATACGTATTCAAGCACGGGGAGATTTTCTACCCACCAACTGTTTGAATAACCCCAGATAATTGAAGTTTGCTTATGTACAGATTTTAGATACAGGGAAACAGGTTTATTATCGAACAATACTGGACCAGTCGACGCGGACCAAGGCGATCCGTAAAGATGTAGAAGATTTGGTTGTAAAACAATACAGACAGAGTAATGATGTAAGTTTTTTTTACTATAACTATGTAATAGATGACCAATTTCTTTGTCAATACACAATATAGTACAAGGTATCGAGGAATACTACACATTTATGTTCTTGTCTTAGACCACAAAATATACCAATTTCTATGTAAAGTTCCACGATAGATTTACCTTTCCTTGTCAAAAAACACTAGACAAACTAGTAGACCCTACTGCTGGATTTGGCTTCATATTTTTTTTGTTTGGATTTGAGTACCTCTTCTACTATTTTATTTAAATCTAAGCAATATCTTCCATAAAAATCCGTCAAATCTTAAATTCCACCATGCATATTTTATAGATCAGTCTGTACCAATCATTTCTATTATTCCAACCAGATCTCCAACTACAAACACGGGTTGAAGAATCTCAGCATCGACTACTACAAGTCTAAATACCCTGGCTGCGCTTGTGCAAGTTCCCCCATTCAAATTTAATCCTGCTGGCCACGTGATTTCTGACAACATCAACATTGTAAAAAACATTTCTCTACGAAATGATTTTGACAAAAGGCCAAAATTCCATGAGCCTTAATCCATAAACTGGAAGTTCAATTTTAAAATCCTTATGGATTCTGTCGAAGATTATGACAGACAATGGACGAAACGCGAAGACAGGAACAAGATACTCTTTTCGAATGGGTGAAGGCTGTGAGGTCATTAATACAAATCCGAATTCACAGTCTATGAATACAAAGACTTAATCGGACTTTGAAGATCCGAGTGTTGCCAGAAATCTCTCTGAACTACATGACAATTATGTTGTCGCCCTGCGGACAAAGCCCCTAACAACATTGTTATTGTTTCTTAATCACTTTACATTGACTGCTTTATAAAGGAATAATTAAGGTGTTGACAATTAATTTGACAACCCTACAAATACCCTGACAACATTTATCAAAGAAGAAATCCTTGACAGACATCGGTCAGTTTTTCCTTCTTTTGGAATTTCAACCAAGCAGGCAGAATTTGATCTTCCTTCACTTTACTGGATTCCAAAGGTACAAAAGTGTCCTTACAAACAACGTTACATTGCCGGGTTTGCCAAATTCTCCACAAAACCTCTATTTCCAAGTTTCTAGCAGTTATGATATCAGAAGTAAAAATCGGTCTTTAGAGTTACTGTGAAACAAGCCATTCTAGAGGTCGCGTTGATTAAATGGGGATAAAAAAGTTCCAAAGATCTGTTAGAATGCCTCAACTCAAAGTCACTTTCTTCTTGCAGTAGCATCAAAACATTTGATTTTTCGACCTTGTATGTCTTCATTCCCCTTTCAAAACTCAAAGAAAACTTTTTGTGTTGTTTTGGTTCTAGGAAGAGACAAACCGAATTTTGTTATTATGAACTCTGATTCTAATAAAAAGAACTCCGAAGATGACATTTACAAAATGATAGAATTATTAATTGACAACATTTTGTAATGTTTGTCGGACGTGTGTTTGAACAGACTGTCTGCATTCAAATGGAGACCAACTCTGCACCCATTCTCGCAGATTTATTCCTTTATTCGTATGAAGTTGACGTCATACAGAGCCTTCTGCAGAGAAAAGAAAAAAAGTTGGCTCAGTCTTTTGGTTTCACGTTCTTTAATATATATGACGTTCTTTCACTGAATAATTCTAAATTTAGTGACTAGGTTGACCACAGGTATCAGTTGAAATTGAAATCAACGTTACTACAGAAACAGAAAGGTCTCATTCATACCTTTAATTAAACATAAAATTGACAGTAAGGGCGGATTAAGAATAAAACTTTACGACAAGAGAGATGACTTGATTTTACCATTGTAAACTTTCTGTTCATGTTTAGCAACTATCCAGCCGCACCTACATACGGAGTGTATATTTCTCAGTTGAAACGATACTCCAGGGCGTGTACTTCCCATAAGGATTTTATTGATAGAGGGTAACTGATGACAAGAAAGCTGCTGAATCAAGATTTCTCAGGGAAAAAATAAAGTCATCACTCCGGAAATCTTTCGGTCGCCATCATGATTTGGTTGACCGATACGAAATATCCATTTCACAAATCACAATGAATACCTTCCAACTGTTCTGACAACAAATCCTATCCTAAACCGGTCGTGACTAACATCGATTGTGACTATACACCTACTGCCACTAGTGGAGCACCTGAACTCACCCTAGTTTTTGTAGGGTTCGTGTTCGTCTAACTTTAGTTTTCAATGCAGTGTTGTGCTTTGTATGTTTGCCTTTCGGTTTTTTTTGTTGGCCACGGTCTTGTTTGTCTTTTGATTTAATTATATAACTATTTCTGTCTCCCCCTTTGGTATCTTCGACTATATGTTGATTATAATGCTGCTGATTAGAAGATATTCATTGGGATTTACATAAAGCATATCAAAATATACCATATTTATTCAGCATGATAAACTTTAATTTTAGAAGCATTGTAATAAACTGCTTGAGATCGTGGTGTCATATCAGCCAATTCTCCTAAAAGTGTTCTTGTATTAACTTAATGTATTTGGTTTGGTGCTGGCAACATCACAATGAACAGCAAACTGCAATATTATCAAGCAGTTTATTTCATTTCTTTACAATTCGTACGAGTATAGTTTTCTCTAGTACATTGTTTGTCATTGTTTATATTATTTCTGTCCTCCATTGTGTCGTCTGTCTGTGGGTTGTGTTTTAATTATGACTGGTTGTATTTTGCCTTTTTGATCAACACTCAATTAAAATGTTTATAAATGTACGAAAATTATGATGTATGGTTCATTTTGATTGAAGTAGTGCGTAAACTCTAGGACACCTACATATTATTAACGATAAAAGTTGGTGCAAAAATAGAAGCATGTTGATGTTTGATATGATTTCAGTTTGAATGGTTGCAGCAAGAAGTAGAACATTTAAGAGTGACAAAAACCAAAGACCGACAGTGGCCTAACCTGTGGCATTTGGTGAGTAAATGCCAAAATTAACACACACGTAGGCATGCCGTAACTAATATATATAAAGAAAGAATATGGAACAAATGTCAGAAAGAAGGCAATCAATTCCTTATTTAGATTTTTAACAAATTCAATATATATGGTTATTTAACAAAGCATACCGTTAAAATTTGACTGGATGTTATAAAGACCAAATGGGAACAGTTGTATCGAGTTTGTCTTTGGTATACGAATATGATTTACCTTTAAGGTGATGTCCCTGTACAAAGATTGATATAAAGAGTAAAAGGAATGATAAACTATATTTTATCTTCGAATTCCTTATACAATGTTTTATAATTATCTAATTTTTAAGAATGACAACATATCTCCATCAATGAAAGTCAGTGAAGCATGGGCAGAGGGATACACTGGACGAAATATATTGATTGCTGTACTTGACGATGGTTTACAGACAAATCACCCAGATTTAGATGCAAATGTGGTATGAAATAAAAAATATGATGTTTTGAACTTGTTGCCATAAAATAAAGTTTGCTGCATTAAATTTGGTGAACAGAAAATACAAATATTGCTTAACAAAGTTACAAAATTTTATATGGCCATATATAAGAGGAACCGACACGAACTTTCTTCAGATTTAATGTACCGACCGACTACACTGCTAGATTTAATGTACCGACCGACTACACTGCTAGATTTAATGTACCGACCGACTACACTGCTAGATTTAACTTTAACTTGTTGCCATACCTCTAAGGCAACATTCGCAACATATCGTAAAGATATTGCATATATCACATTTTTGTTTTTTTTACTTTGTGAAACAACCCCCCCCTATCTAAAAATAAACTCAATTTTGAAACGTCAATCTACAATCTAACAGGTGGTCTATAGATAATATATGGTGTTTGTTGTAAATATCTTAGTCTGCTGATGTGATATACACATCACTCTTTATAAGGATATTGTGCATTTCCAAATATTTTGGCATGAAAAGAAATCTGGTTAATTTTTGCATTAGAAGATGATTTGAAATGCTGCTCTTTAACGAATTTAAGCCATTCTAAAGGTGGTGTGAATCAAATGTGGATTTGAAAAAATTCCAAAGATCCGTTAGAAAGCCTCATATAAAGGTCACTTTCCTCTTGTAATAGCATCAAAATATTTGATTTTTCCACCCTGTATACTACTATTCCACATTCAAAACTCAAAGAAGAATTAAGAGCATTGTTAAAAAGATGGCAAAAGCAGATAAAATAGTTGGTTCTAGGGAGGAACAAACCTTGTTTTGTTATGAACCACTTTGATTCTAACAAAAAGTTCTCTGTAGATGATATTTGCGGAATGCCAGATTTCTTGACTGACAACATTTTTGTAATAAATGGTGGATGTGTGTTTCAATAGACTGTCGGTATTCCAATGGGGATTAACTTTTAACCCCTTCTTGCCGATTTATTCCTGTATTCGTATGACGCTGTCTGCATACAGAGCTTTATGCAAAAAAGAGAAAAGGTTGGCTCAATCTTTTGGTATCACCCTCTGCTATATAGATTATGTAATTTTACTGAATAACTCTAGATTTGGTGACTATGTTGACCCATTAATCCATTGAACTTGAAATCAAAGATACTACAGAAACAGAAAGGTTTGCTTCATACCTAGACTTACATCCAGAAATTGACAGTAAGGGCGGGTTAAGAACAAAACTTTACGACAAGAGAGATGACTGATTTTTCCATTGTGTCTAGCAACATTCAGATTAGAATCATCACTCCGTTCATTTTCCGGTCGCCATCATGATTTGGTTGACCGGAACGAAATATCCATTTCACAAATGACAATGGATATTTTCCTACTGTCGTAACTACAAATCAATTCATAACATCGATTTTGTCTATACACCGCCTTTGTCTGTTGAGTAACACAACGTGTGCCACCAGTGGAGCAGGGGTTTTTAACCCTTCCTGAGCACCTGAACTCACCCGGGTTTTTGTAGGGTTAGTGTTACTCCAGCTTTAGTTTTCAGTTTAGTGTTGTGTGTTCTGCGTGTCTCTTTACTTTCGTTGTGTTGGCCATGGTCTTGTCTGTTTTCTGACTTTCTGTTCAAATTGCTTTTTAAGTACAAATGTATATATGCTATTTATTATCGTTTTAAGTCTTAACTCTATCATTTCTCTCATCTATATAAACCTAACATCGAGTAAGATTTGACAGTTTAATAGAACAAAATCAATTATCTGAGTTTTGGACGTGTAAAAAATCCGTAATATTCTTTCCACATCCGACAATGTGATATAATGGTCGTGCTGGAGCCTAACCTATCTTTCTTCATATGCGGTATAAATTTTCTATGCAAGTTATTTTCTTTAAAAACAGTATAAGGTACAATTTTAATCACCATCCTCAGAACCGCTATACATCAAGTTTCTGCGTTTTGGATTGTATGACCATTATTATCGAATTATACAACTAATTTTGTCATTCTATCACTAGTTTACGCATGAATTTTTCACTTTCTTCTCTGCTCTAGATGGTAGTTTCAGACATTGTTCAAAATTTAGAATTCATTCAAAATTGTATTCAAAAAATATATTTTTCTAGGCAACTGAATAACTTCTTTATATAATTCCCTATTCTTACTGGAGTATGAGACGTCAATTTTTTTTTATGTAAACAAAAGTGTTTCTGGTAATTTTAAGAGCATAATTTCAATCTTTTGTTAAATAAAGACGAAATAAACTTTAGAAGAAGTACGAAATAAGATTTTTTTTTCAAAGCAAGCATTTTGAAGTTAAAATTAGCGATTATTTTTTGTCGAGCATAGATTGGAGACGTTCTAATGAATTAATATGCGAACGGTCGGTATCATATCCGTGAATAGATGTTGAAAACTAGCATCGAAAAAACATCTTTAACGTTTTTCCAAGCTCTTATAACACAAAAAACATTAAAAAAAGAATGTTCCTATTGACAGAATAGATAACATTAAATGAATTTTTCAAATATTTTGGTATTTATTTGTTCGTTTTTTCAAGATTTTGGATTTGGAAAACCATCGTTTAAGGGTTTTATACCCCTTCTGTATTTTCGCGTGTTAAGCTTCCAAAATCTGCTTCATTGGCAAATATCAATAGATATGATACATTATAATAAATATACAAATATCAATAGATATGATACATTATAATAAATATACAAATATCAATAGATATGATACATTCAGTTCATTCAACAGTTTATAAAAAATGCAGAAATCTATACTTAATATTGCATATTTAAAAGACAATCAAGAAAGTCAATCCCTGAATGTAACGTTTATATTCGGCCTTTCTGCATTCATTACGCTATGAATTGTATATTTCATTTGGTCCATGAATGTAACTAGAAAATCATCAAGTTTATTTGGACAGATTTTCCTAGTTTTGCCCCTAACGTGTTAAAAAAAGCGCCTTTCATGCAGCTAAATTTAGCTTTGAATATATAGGTGCAAGATGTGGATTATGCCTATCTGACATATATTCCATATTCTTTCTTTTACATAATAATGGAAACAAAACCTAAACAAATCAACAAAAAACACAAGTTTATTCAAATCAATTGATATTTAAACTACAAAAATAAATTACTATAACTACCTGGTTACTAAACCTTCTCCAATTATTAAAGAGCAAACTGCAAACGCAAACATGAACGCAAATGTTACATATATCGAATAAACCGTTTAAGGTCCATATGAGAATAATATCTATAGATAGAAACCGATTTTTCGTGAGGTGTTTGTAATAATACTACGATGTTTTAACAGGATACAACAAATGATATCGACATCAATGGTAATGACGACGACCCCTCCCCCTCATTTGGAGATGAGTAAGTTTATAATCTGTTTCTTTTGTTTTAAACATATACAAGAGTGCAATCAATCAAATTAAAAGGTAAAAACAACCATAAGAGTACTAAAACACATTCAAAATGAATATATATCTCAAAAGCATTGACACAGTCTTTAAAAACATGTTCAGGATGTAAATAACGATGATAAAGCATCAAGTTTCGCAATACGAGATGTCATCAAACAAAGTATAAAAATAGGAGATGTGGCATGATTGTGCATGAGATAAGTATGTTTGGAGATTTGGAACTGAATTGTTCATAAACATGAGGAAAAACAAGACGGGTTTTCAACACCACCATATCTTATATTTGTAAGAGTGTCAATATTTGTCACAATAAACAAGTTTCGTTGTATTGATCACAAAGTCAAATTTGTACTCTTTGTGAAAATCTCTCATCTGAAATTACTAGGCACAACCTAAACCTTAAACTTTGACGGTCTCCCTTAAAGATACCAATTCAACCGGTCAACTATTATGGCCGCCAAAGGCAGTTCTTGTTTCTCATTGGTAAGATCTTTAAAAATCACTCGTTCTGAACATTCATGAAATATTTGCCACTGGACGTTTACCCTCCAACAATCATTCAATCAAACTTTAAAATTCATCTCCCCTTTAACCACTAGGCTAATGAATTGAGACATGGTTTGAGGAATCTATAGAATTGTCTCTATAAATGTATATATCATCCCGGTTGGTCAGCTCTCTGGGCTGCTACAGGCAGTGTTTCTGATTGTCCAGATCCCCCAAAGTCTTTTAAAACCAATGTGCGAAATGAACAGAAAGTCCATTACAGTATCTATGGGCTGGCCTATTAAAAGTATGCATTTATTTGTCCGTATTACTGAAACTTGTGCTGATTTCAGAATTTTTCTGTTATTAATCATTTCAATAATAAGTTTAAAAATTACGCCATGCTATTGAATGGTATTTTATGTGTTTTAGTCATGGTACAAATGTGGGAGGGCTAATAGCAGCCGAGAGAGACAACAAAGACTGTACAGTAGGCGTGGCGTACAATTCTAAAATTTTGGGTAAGCAGGGGCGTATATATGAAATTACGTTCCACTGAACTATGCCACATATATGCTTACGAAATTCAGAGATAATTCAATATCTGGACAGACATCATTTCCAGACAGTAAAACCTCTATCCACGTTTTACATTATTATCCGGTAGCCCAGTATATTAAGTTAATCATTAATTCTGGTACAAAGCATTTGAGGAGAAAATGAAATGCGTATTCGTATGGTGTGCCGCTTCAGCATTTTGAATCTTTTTTAACATTTATTCTTTAAAGACCAGCTAGCGTCCTCACAAGTTTCAAACCATAAGGTACAATAACAAAGGATTAAGTACGGAACCCTGAAATAAACCAGCTGAGAATACCGGTAAAACACAATGCCAAATTAATTTGTCTGCCAACAACCAGATTTAATATACAATGTAGTACTTTACCGACAAAATTGGCATTCAAACTTGTTTTAGTATCAAATGTTTAATATTCTTTCAGCTGTTAAAATATTAGGAGGACTAATAACTGACTCACAAGAGGCACAGGCACTAGTACATTATATTTCTAATGTTGATATATATTCCAATAGCTGGGGTCCGACTGACGGATTTGGTTTTACTGGACCCGGACGAGTAACAAAGGCAGCACTTAAATATGGGGTGGAAACGGTAGGTCTTATATTTTCATGTTAGTATACAAAAACGACATATGGAAATACGTCTCATTGAATTTATACTCGCAAACCGAAATTATTAAGAATTGGTTGGTTGATTGATTGATTGATTTAATGGTGCTTAATGTCAAACGGCAAATATTTCATGCAAATTCTTGACGATTGAATATTTATGATGAGTAATGATGAATGAACCCTGCTTTGCACTATACCACAATGCCAAGTCGATTCTTAAGGCCATTATTCTATCTAAGAAATAATTGTCTTAACCAATCTGTGCCTGTATTGAATATTTGTATTCTGTACGATACCAAGTCACAGTTCTGATGACTGTTTACCTTGACGTCTCTAAAATTGTCAGTTATTGAACAGTGGTGTTAAGGACGCAGTCAATTTATTTTGTCTCTATTTACTATCAAACGACCATCTTCATTTTACTTTTCCTTCGAATCTAATATTATCAACGCTGTCCATTTTAAAATAATTAGGTCTCGAGGAAATGTGAAATGAGTCCCTCGTCAACGTAAATTAATTCTGGGTAATGGATCTGTTAAACTTGCCCGCTTATTAAAGAAATACTTCACTTTTATAAAAGGAAGTGACCTTTCTACAACAGTATTTCTATGGTTATATTCTAAATAAAACTAATAAGATATAAGTATTTTTCAGCATACAAGACACTTTGATATGAGTAATGTTTTTTTTTTAATTATTACAACAGTTGTGTTTTGATTTTTAGTCGCATTTTTTCAATAAGAGATAAAATATCTGATTTCTTTAAAATTTTCAACTAAATTCAAAATTGTTAAAATTCCTCTACCCGTTTTACATGACAAAGCCTATATATATATATATATACACACCATTTTGTACATGTTTTGACAATCTTCCCAGAAAAAAAAATCATATGATTAAAGTCGTCAAGTAAAAGGTTGTCTCCCATGAGGGACCTCCTGTTTAAAGGCGTTTTTACTTTCGGCAAGTTTGGTTTAGCAACGTATTGATAGAACATACCGCCGTATTTTAAATTACTCTTAAAAACTGATCAAACTTGGGATTAAATCCATCAAATACATATATTTGTCAAACACATTTTCACTTACTGAAATTCATCAACTGTTCTTGATAATACAGCGTACTGAAGGGGACTCTGTTGTGTATGTTGCACCTTTTTGTGTTTTTTTATAATGGATTTTTTCACCGATCATCGCTAACGAGATTTTTGTTAAGATATCTTCCACAGATGTTCAGTACTTCTTCAAATTTGAAAGAAATTACTAACAAAGATATAGTCTCAATCAATTATTCGTTATGGGCACTAACTGTAATTGCCTTAATAATGATTACACCGGCTAGCTTCTGTAACACAGTTCTTCAGTGCTTTCATGTCAGGTTATAAAGTACTACAGTGCTTTGATATATAAAATGTTCTCTCATAAGAAGCGTACTATTACTTCCTTGAACAAATGATTTAATACTACTATAAAATCGTCATAATGATTTACTGTATTCCAGGGCAGAGGAGGAAAGGGTGCAATATATATGTGGGCTTCTGGTAATGGTGGTACAAGCGATAACTGTAATGGAGATGGATACGTTAACAGTATATATACTATAGGTATAACCAGTGTACAGGACGGTGAGGAGGCCTGGTACTCAGAAGTATGTGCTGCGACACTGGCAGCAACATACGGTGGCAGCAGTGATGATAGATATCTGGTAAGTACTTACACTGATAAGGACGAGATAGGTATAAACAGTGTACAGGATGGTAAGGAGGCCTGGTACTCAAAAAATGTGCTGCGGCACTGGCATCAACATACGGTGGCAGCAGAGATGATAGATATCTGGTAAGTTATACACTGATATAACTAGTGTACATGACGGAGAGGAGGCCTGGTACTCTGAAGTATATGCCGCAGCACTGGCAGCAACATACGGTGGCAGCAGTGATGGCAGATATCTTGTAAGTACTAACACTGATAAGGACGAGGAATTGCCCTTTAATGGAAATAAAAATGTAAAGAATGTTAAAATACAAAATTACCAATGTTAAATAAATATGGAAAATTTAAGTATGCTATATGTACATTTCAAGGAGTAAGCTCTCATCAGTAGCATTAGAACCGAAACATAGAGAGTCAAATATTCTAATGTAGAAAAATAAGCACTCAAATCCAAACAATTCGAAATGGTGGTCTTTCCGTAGTGTCCTTTGTTAGATTGATTGATATGATCTGAAGGAACTTAATAATTAATGAAACAGCAGGTAAATCTACGTCAAATAACTGCAGTAGTACTTAAGTCGGGTCGTAAATTGCCGTATTATATTTGGTACGTCATGCAGGTAACTTATTATAATTAATCAAAGTATTGTAAAGTACACCAAGCGAAATTTGCCACGACTTAAGTCAAAATATATGGAAAGTTCAGGTACAAAGTATGTCATGTTATATATCGTTGGAATTCTAATTTTTTGCCGCAACTCATCGTGCAATAAGAATTTCAGTTTTCCTCAGCGCAAAAAAATTTCCCATTACCCCTCTATGTTAAATTTATGACATAGAAAAAAATTGTCTCAAAATGGCATGTTTTCATAACTAAATATCCCGCTTCAGTGTTACAGCTGGAATATAATTTAACTTTATTC
>JAULBM010014787.1:0-11552 GCA_032357055.1 Geukensia granosissima | reverse complement strand
GATCTTCCATAGATGCTCCATACCAAATATTAATCCATTTGGCCAAGCGGTTTCAGAGGAGAAGATTTTGGCCAGGTGAGCTAAAAATGCCATAAATTTCTGTAAACCGTAAATATCGTCATTTTAATATGCTATATGTACAATCCAAGGAGTAACCTCTCATCAGCAGCATAAGAACCAATAGAAAGACCGAGATCCAAATATATCAAAAGAAATTTTTAAATCAAAACAAATCAATGTAAAAAACCAAATCCTATAGGTAGGGATAACTACTAAGTGCAATTTGTTTTCAACCTTTACGTATTTTCAATGCTTTAGAATTAAACAAATGAAGTAAATTTTTTTAAAGTATTGTTTTTATATTTCATGTCAGACAAGTCCAAAAACTGGGCTGGTGAATACCTTCAGCGACCTCTGGTCCATCAGAAGAGGTATTGACCCAATGGTTTCTAAATACAAATTTACAAATGTTGACTAAATGTGGTGAATTTTATTATACTATCTGTGCATTTCAAGGAGTAACCTCTCATCAGTAGCATTAGAATCAAAACATAGAAAGTCAGAGATCTAAACATAATTATAAAAGTACTAAAATCCAAACAAACAAAACATTGTTACACAAATTTCATGTCAGACAAGTCTGACAACTGGAGCACTGAAAAATTTCCTTATTTCAGTGTTTCAGAATTTAAACAAATTAATGCAGTAAATTTCTTTAAACCATGAATATGGTGAATTTTAAGATACTATATGTACATTTCAAGGAGTAACCTCTCATCTGGAGAATTAGAACCAAAACATAGGAAATCCGAGATCCAAATATAGTAAAAGATCTACTCTTATCAAATCAAATCGAAATGGGAAGCCAAATCCGACGGTAGGTACAACTATTAAGTAGAATACATTTGAAAGCCTTTAGAATTTTAACAAATGCAGTAAGTTTCTGTAAAATATTATTTGCTTAATTTCATCAACTGAGCTAATGAAACCCTTGAGGACCTCTGGTCTACTAGTAGCTTGCAAAAGTTTCGACCCAGCTGGTTTCAAAATATAACTTAATGGAAGCTGAATAAACATGTTGAATTTTAATTCGCTATATGTACATTTCAAGGAGTAACCTGTCATCAGTAGCATTAAAACCGAAACATAAAAGTCCAAAATCAAACCATCATAGTACAACTCAAATCCAAACAAATTAAAATTGGAAGCCAAATCGAACAAAAGCCACAACTACTAAGTGCAATAAGCTTCTCCGTATTTTCAGAGCTCTAGAATTTTTATAAAACAAATGCAGCAAGGTCCTGTAACGCAATGTTATATATAATTAATATCGGACAAGTCTGACAACTGGGCTGGTGAAAACCCTCTTGGACCTCTGTTCCACCATCAGAGGTATCGACGTAGTAATTTTAAACAATAAGTTTTCCAATGTTGAAAAAACATGTCGAATTTTCATATGCTACATAAATTTCAACGAGTAACCTCTCATCAGCATCATTAGAACCAAGACATGGGATGTCCGAGATCCAAACACACTAAAAGATGTACACAAATCCAAATAAACTTTGTTTCATTTCTGTTAAATCGGCCAATCAGGAACAAGACTTTTTATGATGGTTATGTTTGCTTGTCTCCTTAAAGAGATAGAAGTTTAAAACTATAGAAATTATCTCCTTAAGATGCTTTGTTATTAAATAAATATATTTTATAATAGTTTCAGATTAGAAATGTATTCAAAATAATCAGTAAGAAACTAGAATTGCTCTAATGTCCGATCATAGGACTAAATATGCAATGTTCAGAAAGGACATTTCACATGTGTTTCCAATGAAGTTTGCCGAGTCTATTTAGATTAAATGTTTTAAAAATGTCAGAAACAAAAGTTTTCAATGGCAGTTTGGTAAATATCTAGTTTCCATTCATTTTCCAACGAGGTTTCAGAGAAGGTGTTTAAGATGCCATTGCCAGATGGAGTAAAACAACCTGCATATTTAGAAACCTATAAATACATACTTCATATCATTTTTGAGTTGATTTGTCAGGGTGCACCGAGAAGAGTATTTTTTTAGAGATTTAAAATAGGTAAGAATTGACTGGTAGCAAATGCTAGGTGTAGTATTGGATTGGTTTTGTAAGTCATAACTTGCTGACTTGATTCCTGCTATTTAAGCAATTTTTAAAATCCTTTCAGTATCATTACAGCTGTTAACAAACTGTTTCATCTGCCCAGTGGCACATCTAGGGGCAGCTGACATGGCTATAAAGGTCATGACACAGATGCTTCATGCACTGATTTTGAACACGAGTTAATTTGTGTAAAGTGGAATAATATAAGATAATAAGATCTTATTTCTTACCCTGGAGGACTGAGCTTTCCAAAGACTCTACAATTAGGTAGGAATTACTTTATTTTTTTGGCTAATACATATGAAAATGCCGTAAAAATAAGGGCATGTTTGTTTGTTTTGTACACAAGTTACGTCCCCTGTAACACAGTCTTGATAAAAGATGGTGCACGATCAATGCCTATGATAGTTTTTTAACGATATTTTGATGCTTGAAAAAATTAGAGAAACAAAATTTTACATTATAAGCGGTTGATTATCATATTTCTACAGTGTTGATAGTTAAACCTTAAAATATCTTGGTAAACGTTTAACTATCTCCACTGTAGAAATATGATAATCAATGACTTACAATGTAAGATTCTATATATCCACACATAATACATCTCACATCAAAGCAAACCCATATATTTTCTTCACCAAAAACAGTAGTGTCTACATCCACTAAAATCAACAGGGATCTGAATTTCATTTGTGGGGTCAATTTACCAAAGTATCAAATGGACTGGCTCATTTGAATAAAAACTTGATAGCAGAAACCTTTAAACATACAATGATAAAAAATAAGAGTACAATTTTTTTTGCTGTTTTATAAAAACCCTGGTGCCATTTTGATTTCAATATAAGGCTTGCCTTGTTGTGTTAATTACAAGGCCAAAACCTGAATTATAGTTCCAAAGAAAAAAAGGTTATACTTTCATTCAATCCATGATTTTTTGTTATCTTAAAGACTAGTTTCTTCCAGAACAGTAATTAAATGGGTCATAATCTACCGGTATTTTGGCTTAGAAATGAATAAATGACCTAACCAGCCATTAAACCTCAAAATTCCATAACTGCTGGAAACCACTTTAAAAGAGCTAAATGGCAAGTGATGTAAAAAGATAAGAGTTAAATATCTATGATTCAATAAGAAATCTGGATATGAGCTTTCAATATTTAATAAAACACTAAAATCAGAATGCCAAATTTTGGTACAATTAAAACTTTTGCAAAAAAAAGAAAGATCAACAAGTATCCTTTTGCATGAATTCATGTAAGACATTTTGTATTTCGGGGCCATTTACAGCTTCCATTATGGTATGGACTCTTGTTCATTGTTGAAAGCTGTAATGGGACCTGTAGAAGTTTAAAATCTACTGTCATTTGGTGGGTGGCTGTCTCATGGACAATCATGCCACATCTCCTATTTTTATAAGTAGTACACCGACTGTAACTGTACCTTCACTGAAGAACTATATTTTTAAATATTTCTCAGAAGTTACAAGAATGGATATACTTGGAAAAAGCCAGCTGCTTGAGATGAGTGTTGTATGTTAGCTAAAATTCTGGAAACCTCACAATAGAAGCAAGAAGAATATGTTTATTCAATTCAATATATTACTAAAATCCATTTCAGTTTGTTCAAATAATGACCTTTAAAAATCTCGTTTTTACTTAAATGGCCAAACAGAATAAACATTTGAAATCATAGTTCTAGACGTATGATGGTAAGCAATGTACAACATAATTGCTAATGTTTTTCTGCAAATTAACTCTCCAGCTGACCTTTTCCATTATTTAGAGAAACTGAATGAAATTCTCGTGATTATGATATATTTGAGACCTCTATCACACCAGGAAAAAAAGACAAATATTCAGATAAAATTAATATTTATTGTGTGACATTTGATATTTAAAAACCTAATATTTTGTATATTAGACATCTTCAACTAATGAACTGATGAGACAATTCTTTAATTCATACATATATATTTGACCAATCAAGGGCCCACTAGGAGCATAACATTATTTAACATTGGTACTATTTTATTATCTAAAGTAAACTACGATTTTCAAAATCCCAAAATAAAACATCATTTTTTAAAGAAAAAAAATCAATTTAAAGTATTTCAGAAATTCACACACTGACAATTTCACTGAAAACCAATCGAAACTTATACGCCATCGGAAGTGACCGTGAGAGATTTAATTTAAATTAACCTACACAACCTAGAAAATAATATGTAATGAGTGCTTTAGAAGAAAAAGAAATGATGTTTATGATTGGTCCCTGATATGACAGGAAAAGCAGCAAGCCAATATGGCTAATTTAAACTGGTCATTTCTAACGAAAAACACAGAACAGTAATTTTACTCAATGATGAGCGTCTTAAGCATAATTCGCGGTTTGGAATTATTCAACATGATTATTAGCCAAACTACCATAATTATTAGATAAGCATATCCTCCCTTGGTGATCTACCCTTTAACATGTTTTAAGAACACAGGAACTTTATCTTAAAACTAGGCATACTAAATAAAGCGCCGATCTTCCGTATTCTATAAGAAGCATGCCTACACCTGAATTTTATTTACAACCCGACCATAAATGAGAGATTCCCCAAGATTGAACGGCCTGCTTCGGTATAGGATGGAGAGAAAACAATCATTGACAATTCTGACAACATTTTTTTTTGTTTGGATGTTAGATTAATGTGCTGCGTCGTTTCTTGAAGACTGAACAAAAGTCAACAAAAATACTCTTACAGTGTCTTCGAAATGCTAAATCCATGCGCAGATAAATAAAAAAATTCACAACATTGTTTATAAAATGACTTCGTGAAAACATCGGTAATATAATGGAAGCACATGTACTTGGTGGCATGATATTGCCTTGTTTTACTGCACCTAGAACTCTTATTATAGCATAAGGCAGAAAAACTATGATAAAACAAATGCTCACATATAAAGCTGTTTTTGTAACTTTCGTTGGAGAATTCAGTTTTTTCTTTGTAGATCTATTTCTTGTTGAGTTTTCACCAGATGATGTATGAAGTAAATGGCGATCCTTCAAGCAATATTTGTATATATAAAAATCTATTAGATGATATTTTCCATGTTTATGATTTTTTATATTCAAACCTTTCTTTTCTTCTGCTATTCCATTTTGTTTTTCTGAAAACGTTGCATTTGTAAAGGACGCTGTCATGTTAGAAACTCTAAACTGATCTCGGAATTTTTCATGGGCCACAATTTTACGACCTATTAGTAAACACAATATTAGAAGCACTACCATACACAGTGCAAATAGGACCAGTTTACCTATGCTGTACAACTTTGGATACAATGTGCCGGCATACCTTTGGTCAGCAGAGCAGTCCTTTCCTGTAATATTGTTCTCAAGATGATGAAAGGTGATTCCACTTAAAGCCACTTCCGGTAATGCCATTAGTACAGAGCTTCCTAGAATTATTAATATACATATTACAGCTTGACTGCGCTTTAATTGTGGCCGCAGTGGGTGACAAATTCTGACGTACCTATTTACTGAGAGTGCCACAAGGATTAACGCAGAAGCCATGGTAAAGAGCGATTTCATTGTGCGACCTAACTTACACTCCCATACTAACTCAAACGTGAACTCCTGAGTCATCTGGGATATTTCAAACGGAATAACAAAGCTACATACCAAAAAATCTGATAAAGCTATTGCAACTACAAATGTGCGATGTACTGCTTTTCTCTCAAATTTAACAAGATAAATGTAAATAATAATGAGATTTCCAGGAATTCCAAATAGTGACAATAATCCAAGATATATCAATGGCACCAACCGTCGCTTTGTTTCCTCATTGTTCAGGAATTCTAAAGTTACATCTGAAAATAAGGTGTCGTTGAATGAATCAAAAGTTTTCCAATCAGATATGTTATAATCCATACTCATAATTGCATGTAGAGAAGATGTACAACACATGCAAAATGTTGCCAATATATTTTGTAAAATCCTAGTATAAAAACGTGTCTATAAACATTTTAAATGCAGCTTATTCCGTCAAAACGACTTACATTTGGTGGTACAAAATCCAAGGTAAAGTTTAAGTTCGAACGAAGACGTTTAACGTTTGTAAGGTCACTTTGTCCTGTTGGTAACTTAACGGATTATCATTATCTAAAAGTAAACGTCCAATTTGAAGTACTAATGTAAATAACTACCTGTTTACTTGACCAGTTCCGTTAGTATATGATATTTATAACAGATGGTAAACACGTCAAGAAAGGTCGCTTGTATAAGAGAACCCGTTTGATCGGTTTGGGATATGTTTTTTAATCTTTGAAAGTCAAAAAATCCTCTCACCTCGGTTTTTAAATTCGTAAGCGATCAGCTGTTTCTAGCCCGCGTGTTACTACTGGTCATATCGTTATTCTCAAGGACATTAAACTACTTTTAATAACACAGGTGTAACGGAAGGCCAGTGTATTGTGTTAGGTTAAGTCATGGAACAAAGACGTATATAATGACCATTCTCTGAGCTTAATACAATCTCTTACAATGCCTATGCATTGAATGGACTTACAAATAATGACCATTCTCTGTGCTATTAAACATATTATCGTTTACAATCATTTATTACTATTCTTAATGAATTAGACACCTTTCCAGTTTAATGCCATGTTGTTATAATGGGATTCTTTTTCTCTGTCAACATACAAAAGAACCGAAGGTTATTTCGTCATTTTTATAGGTGCAAATATTTATTGTTACTCAACGTCCAGTAAGCAATATTACAGCCTTATCCAGAACGGAAACAAGTTAACTAAAAAGTCTGGTAAATCAGACCTGGGGTGGGAATTTTATAACCACAGGCCGGCAATGGGTCAAAAATTAAGCTTTTGCAACTAGCCACAAACAGGCTCTATAACGAGTTCTTGAAAAGGGGCTTTAAAGTGTTTGCAGCTTTCACCCAAAAACTGAAGACAATGAAAATGAAAAGATAAGGGGTAAATATCAGAGCGACTGCACTCCAACACAAGAAAAACGGGATTTACAAATCTACAAGTCTTTACTATCCCGTTGTTAATGTTACTAACTGTTGAACACCCCCTCCGAAGGACGTTGTTTGAAAGTGTACACATCCTGCCTAGATCCGAAGGACGTCCCTTCATTCAAGGTTCTACCTCCTTATGGAGAAAGCTAGCAACCAATGTCTTAATATTGGTCGGTCGAGTATTTATGTATGTCGTCCAACCGACGCAGATCTAGTGTGCAGGCGTTCCACCTTATAGCGGAGAAACCCGGCCGCTCTCGGAGATGAATATCCTTACACAGATTCTTCCATCTTGTCTTTCTTCTCGTTTATTGACAACACAGTATTAAATAGTCAGATATACTGTGTTTGATGACATCTCGTGTTGGGAAGCTTGATTTTTTATCATCAGGAATGTCACGCTTAGCTTGCTTTCAGTAACTGTGCGCATTAATTAAAGATGTTTCTTCTTTTTGCATGTATTTTGGTATAGTATATTTATTTTAAGGAACTTTCTAGTCGGATTTGGTGGCTTTCTGTTTGATTTTTATAGTTCGTCGGTTATTGCTTTTGTTTTCTTATATTTTGCCTATGATCAGGTGAGGGCTGGGTACCCGCTACACCAGTTTAACCCTACCACATGTCTCACGTGCCTGTCCCAAGTCAGGAATTGTGGTCATAGGTTTGTCTTTGTATTTAATGTTTTGTTACATGTACATGTTTCATAATATTAGGAAACAGTAGTATTATTTTACGCATACACGATTTTTCATTGGGGCGATTTAGAGCTTTTCACAAGGAGTGTTATATTCCACCCTTGTTGAAGGCCTTGTAAAGAATCTTCTTGATTTGTAAATTACCTCTGTTTTCTCATGATTGGAATGCAGCCTTTTTGACATTTACGTCATACATGTATCTTTTCATTTTCATATTGAATGTACTATAATAATTTTATCTCTTAAAGTTTCCTTTCTCAATTTAATATTAATTAACCTCATTCAATCCTCCCTCTCCGAATCTTTCCAAAATTTGTCGGTATTTGTATTAATTTGTATGAGTTAAAAAAAAAGTTCAAATATGCATGTTCGAAATAAATCATTGGTTTGGTTAAAATAATGTTTTACTACCCAACCTATCTCTAACAGTTAATTTGCGTTTATAGAGGAATTGATGGTCATTTACGTTCAATTAATTCAATGATCAGTCAGAAATAATAATTTCTACACCTTAAATTTGAATTAATTTAGACATTTTTTGCACAGTGACGTACTGTAGACTTTGTCACTACGCACCTTTACTAGAAAAACTCTTTCCACTTTTTATTTCGTCGAGACCGGAAGTATTACCTTTAAAGGTATTCCCATGACTACTGAACATTCAAATACTGGGCAGTTGCAATGCAATTGACCAAAAGAAAAGAAGCCTATTTGCGAATAACCAAATGGCAAATCCGAATAACCAAAAGGAAAATGGATTTCCCATTTTCCTATTCAAATTCGAAAAACGAAAAACAAAAAACGAAAAAGTAAATTGGCTACTTGATCTTCGTAGTCATACATAGGTTTAACAAGGTTTTACAGCTCGGCTGTCGGTTACACGATAGGGAATATTGCACAAATGTTTCTACATTTAAGAAGGCGGCTGAGATGTAGAGAATGGTCATTCATTTGTCCGCCACCATGTAAAACGGCTAAAAATGTCGTCAAATGATTTATCGGAATGTAAAAGAGTACATGTGATGACAGAGGAAATTATTAACAGGATGACATACTGAAACGATACCTATACCTTTCAGATGTTTTTTTCAAAGTTGCAATTACCAGAAACCAAATTTTGTCAGTGGTGTTTAAGATGAATGATTGATTGTTTGAATATAAAAATATATAGAAGATGCTGCTTTGTTGTCCATGAGACAACCACCCACCAAATGACAGTAAAATTTTAACTTCTACAGGTCCCATTACGGCCTTCAACAATGAACTAGAGTCCATACATGTACCATAACGGAAACTGTAAAAGGCCCCAAAATACAAAATGTGAAATTATACATAAACACGACAATCGACCAAATGTTGCCTTACGTCCAGCGACAATTATTTCATGCATATTCGGGACGAGGGCGTATTAATGAGTGATAAAACATGCACCCTGAAGAGGTGTGTCTTCGTGTGGTATCTGCTACATTTAGTAGGGCTCGATTGGCTCGTCAAACCATACGTAATCTGATGCTCAATCCTCTTCATGTTGTGCTTCGGTGTGTTGTTGTTTAGTTTGTCATCGCACATTGAGTAGATGTGTACATGTACAACCCGACACAAGAAGCAAAACCGACAAAAAGTTTCGTCACAGTCTTTATCATGGGATTTATTACCAAGTCGTCCTTAATATAAATTAATTAATAAATAATACAAGTAATAATACAGTTATAATATCAATGAATTTCGGAATATAGATTTAAATTTAACTAGAACTGTGTTTAAAATATTTATTATATCGGATAAAAATTTTTAGAATTAAAAAAAAATAAACAGTTACACGAGCTGCGTTAACAATGCCCCAGAAGAGACTCAATATTGTGTTGAAAGGGAAGTAATCCAATTCAAATACTTGATATTGAATGACAAAATGTTGCAGCATAAGTTGAAATGAATGTCATTATGTTATTTTAACAATTTATATTTTTGAAATGCATTTATAATTGGCTACAATTCACTTTATTCAAATTCAGATTATTTTAAGGATAAGTTAAGGACGATATGTAATTATACAATGCGTAACCCAAAACATTTAAAAATACAACATATTGAATAACAACGCTTCCTCCTATACCAGGTCGATCATCATGTATATATTTTATATAAATCTAAATTAATTTAATGCAAAAACATATAAGTTCTGTTACACCTTATATTGGATAATTTGCACCTGATATCCATAAAAAATGATAACCGTATATTACATTGCTTAAAATCTATTGTAATCATCACGTTTTTTTTTGCGATAATTGACTAAATCATATACATGTATATATTATTTGCACCTGTTATCCATAAAAAAGGATAACCGTATATTACATTGCATAGAATCTATTGTAATCATCATGTTTTTTGCGAAACTTGACTAAATCTTATATAGAAGTTCTTTATTTGATTACCTTTCGTGATGATGTGCTTTCCAATTCTGCACAGTGACGTTTCCGCTCTGTTATTTACATACCTTAGCTAAACACCGTTGGGTGATTTGGCGGAGAGTTATTTCAAGATTCTTTAAAAAATAAAAGCCTTCAAATTCTGTAAGTTTTTAGCTTAAACTGATTCATAGCCCGCAAACTTGGAACATTTTTTACATCAATGTTAAGCAGTTCATATTTTAAAAAATCAAACAAAAAAATTAGAGATTTATTTATCAAGTCGTACGCAACTAGTACCGAGATGGTTGCTACTATGAATGAATATCATAGTAAGTGTCGTCACAATTTGTACAAAACATCATAATGCGCGAAAATTAATACGTACTCATCAAACAGAAACACCTTCCTCCGTTTCAGGGTTATATCCGCTCCGCTTTCAGACTCCAGACCTGGATAATTACCCCGCATTCAGCCCTTTCACAATGCAAAAACTATTGACGAGCTTACGAGCTTGTTGCATTATGTGGAGGTTGCAGAAACACAAGAAGTGCTCCGAAGTGCTAGTAGCAGTGTTTATAAAGGAGGGCATCCTAATAGTAAATCGGTAGGTGTGATGACTTTGTCACCCGCTAAAGCTTCATCACTAAACTGTGATCATTACATTGGATCCATCTCTTTTTTACTTGTTTTTTTACTTTAATTTTATTATTCTTCGAATTTTCTCAGTAATTCGTTTAATTTTTTTATAGGTTTAACCAAGAGAAACTACAACTAGTAACACTTTGCTTCATGTTGAATGCGAATGTCCCAATTTAGGATTTGTTGCAATGGAATATCTTTGTACCATTTTTATGATTTCACTTCTATTTTATATTTATGTTATCAAAATGTGGGTTTTTTCTCTAGCTGCCATTTAGCATTTACAATTTGTTTTTCAGTCGGGCGATTAAGAGCCGTTTGCTAGGAGTGGAATACCACCCTTGTCGGAGACTTTTTGGATACCTCTAATTGTTTTTTCTGATGCATTTCCGTTTACATGTATAACACCGAAAACCGCCATGCACAAGTTCGAAAACAAAAAACGGATATACTAACAAACAAACAAGACTTTTATTCTCAATATGTTGATGGAGATTTCGAAAAACATGTGAGCAATATGAAAAAAAAAACAAATGGGCACTCTTATTGATGGGGCACGGAAGCAGAAATATTTGCAGCTTGTGAACTTCTTCACGCAGACATTTTTGTAAACACCGAACTTAATGGGAAATATCAATGGAACAGATACTC
>JAULBM010014786.1:0-21439 GCA_032357055.1 Geukensia granosissima | reverse complement strand
TTTGTGTACATATACCAAGTTTAAAAGTGAAAAATATCTGTATTCTATTTCTGAAGCCCGTAATAACACCAGGACGCACCGACAAAAAGCCAGGACGTCCCGAATAAAAGCCAGGACATCCAAATTTCAGTTTTTGCCCAAATAATCTCTTAATGGGACAGCAAGTAATGAATCTTTCTTGTAATATTATCGGATAAATATGAATATCAAGTTTGCAATATTCGGTATTTTTCTAACAACTGAAAATACTTCCTAAATAGACTTTTTGACATATATGAAATATGCATTGATGGGTCTTTTTTACCAGCCATTTCTTCATTTTCAGAGTGTTTTTGATAGAGTATTCCGATAAAATTTTATAGTCACCCCTTCATGTCTATAGGGAACTCGTAGTTTTTCTACAGTAGCATTGTAGTTTGCTTGTTTATATTTTAAAAAGTCGTCCCGTAATAAATCCAGGATTTCCGTAAGAAATCCGGATCGATTCCCGTAAGATATCATGCTCTCGCAGGACAACGATACCTACGGCGAGAGTGGTAACGCGCTAATAAAATAGAAATAAAAACAGGTTAATCCATAAACATATTTCAAAGTGTATATATCTGAATTGCTAGATATTTTCTCTGAACATAGTTCAAGGATAATTGTTTATTGACTATTAGTCTAAATGGTCGAATCTATTGGCACAATGTTTACTTTGAGTCTCATTGTAAGTTAGGATTAGCAAGTGTTGAAAATGTGCATATATTTTGCCAAGTCGGAACAGACATTAGAAATTTGACATTCAACTTATACATTGTATCTCAGAAAAACGATCAAACAAGTAGAACTCATCATATGATATGTAAGGCTGCAATCAAGTGTCCAGAAACTGCACCATAAAAGATATTCGAATAAATTGCAGAGTGAACTGAAGTGCATAACATTAGTCACTATAGTGCGTGTATTGCATATAAATGTTAAAAATGGCATGTGATTAACATATACAAGTAAAACGTGTCGACTTTATGAATTCAGGTGAAACTGCACTAAGATGGATGAACAATCGCCTTTGCTGGAGAATGATACAAAGAACGTTAAATCGGCATCCACATGTGTCAGTACCCGTTGGAAAATAATGATAAATGTGATGATCGATAGCATGGCTCTTTCAATTTGTGGTTCAGCTCAGACACAATATATTTATGCAAGTATTAAAGCCAATGACGTCAACAATACTGAAGGAAAAACTAACCAAAGCTTTTTACGTCAAGTTTCAGGGGATTGTGACGGCAACAGATCTTCCAGATCTGATGATGTGATAATCCAAGGACAAGTTTCGGAATGGACATGGTACAACTCAGTAGTTGAAAATGGACTTGCTATAGTTGTAATTATTTTCGTTGGTCCAATGGTGAACAACTTTGGCAGAAAACCATTATTGCTTTGGAACGCGGCTGTAAGTTGTATTTCTTTGGCTGTAAAATCCGTAGTAATTTACAGGAATATTAATCTTTATTACTTCATGGTAGGGAGTGCTGTGGGAGGACTTTCTGGAAATATCTAGCATTCCATATAGGAAGCCTGTCAATTCTGGCAGATATTACAAACAAAGGCAAAGAAAGAACTTTTACTATGGCGTTATACGATGCACTTTTAGGTGTTGGGGTATTTATTTCTTATGTTGGAGTTGGATACCTTATAAACTTTGAAGGCTATTTGTACCCTTTTGTAATTTCAGCTGGAATTTTTTTTGTATTCACAATTTTCATGGCTGTAACTTTAGATCATACCTGGAAACCTCCACAGAGAGAATATCAAACAAGAGCTTCAAGTAATCTTTTTAAAATATTTTCACTTTGCACTGAAAAGCAAAACATTAAAGATGGAGATTTACGCTTTTTTCTTATTCATATTTTGATTTTCTTTATCGGGATAATTCCTGTTTCTGCCTTTAGTAGTATTAGAACAATATTTACATTAGGTTCGCCATTTTGCTGGAATTCGGAACACATTGGTTGGTATGTTGCAGCATCAGACATGGTAATACTTGTTGGTGCAACAATTATTCTAAAGATTATACATTCCTGTTGCGTTTTTGTTAAGGATGAATTTATTGTTGTGATTGCCTTCTTCTCTTCCATGATGACCTTTGTGTTATTTGGAATAGCTAATGACGACTGGATGATTTATGGGGGTAAGAAATTGTAATTTGATTTTTTACCGACTTCATATTTGGCGAATCTATTAATATCATACAGTTGTGTATTTGAACAAATTTTATGTAATCGTTAAATTCAATCTGGATATAACTGGTCAAAAGAATTAGAACATCAATTGATAAACTCGAATTTATCATAATTTTATTATAATTTTATCTGGGCAGTTATCTGCTTGTAAATATCTGAAACGTAAAACTTGCATGCATTGAATGGACACGTTCATGCGAACATATTTACAATAAAATGTATTATAAAAGAATATAACGGGTAAATGTCATAGGGAACATAATCCAAGACACGCTGCCAATAGCTTTCTACCACATTTCTGTGTAAAAACTCAATAGTGACAAAACTGTAAGCTATTTTATTGTATGCTTAGAGTACAGAGTCGCAACAATCAATATATATCTAGAAAGATCTTAAAAATAAAAATCAAAACGAGGTTAGTCATATCCTGCATACAAAGCAAAATTCCCCCTACAATTTAACCATTAACTGTTTTTTTATTGTTTCAGCGACGGCGGCTGGTGGGCTTAGAATTCTCTCTATAACTATATTAAAGGCTATACTCTCCAGGCTCTCTCACAACGACAAGCAAGGTTACACAGAAACATTACACCAGTTGTATCATTGAATTTCAAAGGTTTTTTAAACATAAAATGTACTTGCTTTTTGAAATATTTATTTTTTTCTTCTTGATCTGTTGTTTGAATGGACTACTGAAATGGTAACTTTTTACCAATTCTGTATTATGGCGAATAAAATATGTTTACATTTGTAAAAATCAATAAAGGCAAAAGCTCGAGAAAGGTTAACATTTCTATATCAAATTGTTGTACTAACATAATTTTAGTACCTTTAACTCAAGTTAGTTTTATTTCATGAATTGTGTGTCTCCGAATTGGTGACATGATCTAAACTAAAGAAATACAAATAAGTGAACAATCTAATAACATTTTCAAATGAGTAGTACTAGAAAAATAATTTGGTTTTTCACATGGTAAAAAACTGAGAGTTGTATACATGATCGGTTATTTAGTATTTGATACAACTTAGGAAGTTTTTGGAGTTATTGTTCACTTAAATGTACTTTTTCTTTTTTTCTATTTAAGCAAATTCATTTTTTTTTCAGTTTATAACGCTTGACTTACCTTAATCATTTTAGATAAAATAAATATTTTTTAATTAGCAACAATTTGGTCTTTGGTTGAGGTAGACTTTACAAAAAAATCAGTTTCATACATAATATAGAAAGGAACAAAAAGCATTGGTTTAATATTCATGTTTAATGTTTTGTATTTAAAATATGAAAAATAGAAGACGTGGCATGATTGTCCATGACACAGCCATCCACCAAATGACAGTCGAATTTAAACTTCCACAAGTCCCATTACGGCCTTTAATAATGAACCAGAACCCATACCACAACGAAAACAAAATGTGAAACTATTCATAAAAGACGGCAATTGACCTTATTTATTGAAAAATGGTGAAAAATTACAATAAATTACTAATAAAACAACGACAAGCCCTAGATCACAGGTTCTTGGCTTTGGACAGGCACATAAGTATGTGGCAGTGTTAAACCGATTAACGAGAGCTCATCCCTCCCCTAACCTGGGACAGTGGTGTGACAAAACAGCAATAAAAACAAGCATTCCATTTGTATCTGTTCAGTTTCTGAACTAGACAAGTTATCACGAAAAATTGCTTTAAACAGTTCTGATACAAACTACACTTACCATACAGAATATGTAACCACATTCATTTCAGTGAAAGCTTTGGATGAAATTGATTGTATGCTGTACCAAACTATTTCCTTTATAGACAGTTCTCTCGCTTCTGAATCTTTTGTTATATACATGTATATCTTTATGGAATTTGTTTTTACGCATTTTTGATTTAAAAAAAACAACTGTTGCATTTCAAAGATTTTTTCAGGATGTTCGAAGGAAACGTATTTTTTGGTAAATTGTTTAGCAATGACATAACAAGAAGCTTTTCCAAAAACCAATATATTTTATCGTCAATCGTAAATATCTATATTATGGTTCATTTGGAAAAACTACAAACAAATATGTTCATATCTGATGATGGTTTTGAGAAAGACAAAATTCGTTTGAGGTTAAAGTTCACATTGTGAAAAAGATAAGAAGATGATTAATCTATTTGCCAAATCTGAAGAAAAATTTCCCTTAAGAAATTTTTTAGAATTACAGTTCAATTGGGATTGAACTTACTTAAACATTGTCTGCATAGAACCTACAATTGTAATAGTATGTAAGGTAAACGTTATTCTATTTTATTTATTTGCCAAAGTAATTTATAAAAAGGAAAACTCTGTGTAAAAATTGGGTTATTTTGAGTGTCTCTTGTATTTTTTTCAACGAAGGCATGACTTACAATATACTGCTGAAAGGTAGATTAACAAGAATCATATTTCAAATTGATATTACATGTATTAGTATTATTCTGGGCCTTACACTACAATGGACTACTAATAAATTAAAAGTTGAATAAAATACTTTATTCTGTTGTTATAAATGTAAATTTCCACAAAAAATTAAAATTTTCATATTTAAATATATATATATATGACGGAGTTGTTACCAGGGCAAATACACCAATTAACAGTCAGAATATGACTGTCACTTACATTACACATTAATTAGGAACAACATACATGTGCCACTTATTTTTACTATAATGACGTTGCACAAGAATTTGTTGCCGATAGCTTAAAATGTTATTTTATCGTCGTCAGTTGATTTGGATTTGGTTTCTTCTGACATACTTTACTGTAATTGATGTTTCTTTATTTAAACTATTTTTTTATTTTTCCCGTTCATATTTAATACGTTTTCTTGTGAATAAACGATCATGGGCGAGATCAAGAATAAGTTGCAAATTAAAGACATGTATTTTTATTTCAAATGTAATTGCTGTTGATTTAGAAATTATTACAGTGTTTAGCAAAACCCCGAAAGGATAGAATTCCTGAATTTTATAGGTTTAGAAAAGCTCTAAAATAAAACCGCTTATTGCCATTCGACTCGCAATGATGCATTCAAAATTCAGAAAATTACAGTGATGAGAATGTAAATTACAGCTTTTTGCAATGAGAATCTGGGTTTTCAACGACCTTGCTTGGCCGTTTTATTTGTATACCATAACTGACTTAAAGCATGAACTTTTCTACGTTTTCATTCTCTGCACATGCACATGTTTGTCGTTTCTTATATTGATTAAGCTTTGAAATTTTTTTAATGCACTGAAAAACTGTAAACACTACCGAAAGCATGCATGTTTGATACAACAGTACCTAAAAATAAAAAAAAATCAGAAATTTAAAGAAGTAGGTTCAATAAGTTATGTCTTCAGCCAAAAAAGTTAAGTTTAAATTTAAAGTTTTGCAATTTTGCTCAACATCGTCTAAAAATAAAAAGTATAATAAATTACAAATGTACCTGAAAACGTATATGTACTAGCTATAAGCCATTGCAGCATTGGCCACAACCGTGTTACACCTCAATTTTCAAATATATTTTGTAGTGTAATGAGTAACATTATATGTATAAATATTTTGTCGTTACATATTCGTTTTTGGCCCTGAAATTTGTAAATCATGAAAAACATAAGTAAATATTATTTAAAACTGTTGGTTGAATTAAAAAATTAAAGTTATAAATATGTCTGGCTTTTTTTTTGGTGTAATAGTGCAAGAGCTTGTTACTAACGGCACTAAAATAGTAAATATCCTATAATATTAAAAGTGTTAATAACTATATTTTTGTTGATTTGGGAAGTTTTGGCGCTAATAGTATTGGAAGCATGTGTGCATCTTTAATTTTTTAATTCGATAATGAGCCATTTTAGATGTGGCAAACATTACATATAATCTCGTGTATTTATCTTGCAGGAGTAGTAATGGCTAATATATATCTGATCGAGGGTGTATATAAACTGGGTGGATCAACATTGTTTAATAATATATATGACGCTACAGTGACATATTACAGAGGATTCGTATTTTTTTACGATGGCGATTTTACCGTTACTTGCTATGACCCTTATGATGTAAGTGTCATATACTTTGTTATAGAAAACTAATCCAGGAATTAGTAGAAACATAGAATTAAAACTACCATAACTTATCAGCGACACCGTTTAAAGATTCCTCTGAGGAATAACTAATGTACTGAAACTCATTGGAGCTTCAACATACAAAAAGACACCTCACGTTAATGTCCACTTAGGAAACGAAAGGAAACACATTAACAAACATTAAATATGCATTGGCTTTGAAGACAGTGTAAAGAGAACGAATGTTGTTCACCAATGAAAAACGGGGGTTTGATATGGTCCAGTGAGTATCCCATATGATAGAAATATTTCATTGACCATTGAAAATATTTGACCGAAACTGAAAAGGTAAATAACTGGAATTATATATGCTTAATAAATATTTCCAAGTACAATGTTTGAAACAGTGGTGTCTATGGTTTACGTTTTGGTTGTAGAGTGATTAACTATTTGTAGTTATTTGGTTTTCATTTTAGATTGGTAACCTATACATCTAAAACATAATATGAACAAGGAATTGTTGTTGAGAAGCCAGGAACACATGTAGAGACAGCAGATACATAAAACTTGATGGCAAATATCTGATAAAAAATGAGTGACATTTATAATAAAATTAATTAATATGAGCCATGGGTTTCTCAGGGAAAGATTAAAGTCATCACTCTGGAAGTTTTTCGGTCGACATCATGATTTGGTTGACCGATACGAAATATCCATTTCATAAATTACAATGGAATTTTTTTCCACTGTCGTGAATACAAATCAGTTCCTATACCTGTTGTGACCAACATTGATTGTGACTTTACACCGGCTTTGTCTACTGAGTAACACGACGGATGCCACTAGTGGAGCAGGATTTGCTTCCCTTCCGGAGTACCTGAACTCACCCCGGGTTTTTGTAGGGTTCATGTTACTCCAACTTTAGTTTTCATTGTAGTTGTGTTCTAAATTTGTCTTTCGTTTAATTTGTGGGCCATGGTCTTGTCTGTCTTCCGACTTAACAATTTCTGTCTGCCCCTTTGGTATCTTTGAATCCCTTTTCCTATGAATAAACGACACATCCGGATGTTACTGGGCTTGGGTCGGTTTGTCTTAATTTGTCTTTAACTTTTTTATTAATGAATTGATGACTGAAGCCTTTCATCTGTATGGTGTCCGGTGGGAGCTCGCCAACGGCTTTTTATCATACAAAAAATGTGCATTCGATTCACGACACATGTGAAAATGTTTGACGTTTACCTGCCCAATGATGGCGGTTCTCTCTATGTACTTCTCATACAATAAAACTGACTGCCATAATTTGACAGAAATTCTGTTGAAAGTCGTGTAAGGCATCGCGTTAGGCAAAAAAAAAAAAAAAAACAAGAAACATGGTTCGCTTCTCAGTTTTACACTTTTTGTAAATAACACGGTTGACATATAATTTTTATAGCTTTACGGACGTTTAATATTAAAACAATATTAAAAGAAAAAAATAAATGGGTAATTTGCTCGGTCTATGAGTTATAATCATTTGAAAATTTGGCTGGAAAAGTATTTCCTCTTGATTTTTTCATAGGTTTTTTTGTCTGAGGTTCTGTCTTTGTGGATTTTTCAAAAGAAACTAACGTAATGACATCGACAATTTCGGAAATATTGAAGATCTAAATTCCTTTGAAAATTAACAAACATTTTTGATGATTTTTATATTTAAAATACACTACGGGAAATGAAAATCAGATATTACGATCTTTTGAATTGCTGTAATATTGACCGCAAATTTATAATGGTCTGGATATCTTTATAGGTGTGATTAATAAAATTATGTAAAGAAGGGTCACTGGGCAAAAAATATTATGCATAGAAATGGATAAAATAAAAGGAGTTTAAGAATCTGACACAAAGTGAGCAGCGAACATCCTTAAATAATGAAGTTTGAAATGAAACAATATTGAAGCTGCAATATAATTTTATCATAGATACATGTTGAAGGAATTTATTTAAAACGCTCAAGTCCAACATTTCTCGTTGGGAACCTTATGATTAAACTAATTGTTACATTCTAATCTACTCTGATTGTTATTTTGTAGTAAAGCAAATCACTTGAAAATTAACCATGAAACCTTATTGAAATGTTGCAGACACAAACAAAAGGAGACAGGAGAAATGTAAAGCTTAAAATCTTTTTGTTAATTATAATATTAAAAGTAAACGAACATCTTTATGCTTAGATATTGTAACAAATAATATAACTGGAAACTTTCATGTATAAACTGCAAAATGTTATTTCCTGCAAAGCGGGCAAAAACGTATTCTGGCTGACACAAAAACTATTCCCTCCAAAAATTAATGGTAAGTAATATGCTTGAAAATGATGGTTTTGTTCCTATTCTGTTGATGATAGATTAATAAAATGCTGAAAATTAATTTTATCACACATAATATGCATATGAAAATGGTTATATTTATTGTGAACTAAGAGAGGTAATTCGACAATTTTATATATACATGTAACATTGTTGTAACATGTTACAAGGTGCGTCTTGTTGTATTTTGTTTTATTTGTTATTTAGGCGTACTATGTATCGCCTTCAAAAGGTTAAATCTTATGAAGTTGGTTTTTTACAGTTTGGTGTTAATGTCGCTTAGACATACCACTTTTCCATGACGGTTGAAGGGTTGTTCTCACAAACATGTTTAACGCAGGCAAGTACTTAATACTTATACCTGCCCCAATAAGGAACCTGTAATACTGTGGATGTCATTGTTTTTATGTTTAAACTTTACATTTTTACTTATCTATTTTTGGGATTTTGCTTGCCTTATAGTGTGGATATGTGTCCATTATTGAAGACCTTAAGAAAACCTGTTTACACGTTTTGGATGGTTGTCTCATGGACCAGCATATACAACATTTTCATTTTCTTTATTGTAAATAAAAAACGATTAGATTCAACTGCGAAGGAAAACTCGTTTACATTCTGACGTAAAAATTTCGTCCACTTGAAGCGAATTATTAGATCAAAGGTCTTCTATTCGGCTGATGACTTTGGGATCAACAGTGTTAATCTGGTTATAAAGGATTTGCTCATTTAAATAATGCCTAACAGGGTTTTTGCGTTTCGACTTCCAAAAGGGATTCAATAGTTGTAAGCTTATAAAAGAACACGAAATATTAGGGCTTATGGTAAACGAAGAAATCTTTAAATGTGTGCTCAACAGCGCACTATATGCACAATTCAGGAACTTTTAAAAACAACGGTAGACATCATTTACTGGGCAAATTAAATGTTCTCACTTTAAAATTCAAGTTTACCAATTTTGAATAAATATGGAGAATTTTAAAATTATATATGTGAATTTCAAGGAGTAACCTTTCATAAGTGGCATTAGAACCAAAACATAGGAAGTCCGAGATACCAACATAGTAAAAGAACTACTCGAATTCAATCAAATCGAAATACATGTAGTAGTCCAAAACTGACGATAGGGTCAACTACTAAATGCAACACGTATCTTACTCATCTGTATTTTCAGCGCTTAAGAATTTAAGCAAATGCAGCAAATCTATGGGAAATATTGTTTGATAAATTTCATGTCAGACGAGTCTGACAACTGGGCATGTAAACACCAGCAGAGGTATCGACCCAGTGGTTTTAAAGTACAAATTTACCAATGTTGAATAAATATAAAGATTTTTTACTATACTAAATAGAAATTTTAAGTATTAACCGCTCATTAGTGGCATTAGAACCATAACATATTAAGTCCAAGATCCAAACATAGTAAAAGAAGTACTCAATCGGTATAGATAGCCAATCCGACGGTAGGGATAACTACTAATTAAGTAACATGATATTTTAAAAGAATGTCAAACGGTTTATTACTACAACCCATTATACAAAGGCGCTCATATCATCACAACTTTTTTGTTATCATAGAATGTTCTCTCTTATAGATAAAGCAGTTAAAGCAGAAGATTTAAAAGTTTCCAAAAAATTAATTATATCAACCGAGGTAGAGATATGATAAAAATATCAAATATATTTCATGACACCATCGTTAATTTCGTAAACCTGCTTCTTAATTTGATAACATCGAACCACCTATTCACTCATATACTTAAAAATATCTAACAGGAATGTAATATTTATTTATACATCAGTAGCATTCAATGTTAACATTGATGACAACACGCCGTTAAACTGAGACTGAACTACATAACAATTAAGATATGATCCCTGTGACCATGGGTAATATTGGAGACCTAAAGACCGTCGTGGACCGAAAGGATTGGAAACCTAAAAAGAACGTCGAGAATCGAGAGGTAAAAAAGCTTTCTGAAAGAGGACCTAATTATCAGCCACAATCAAAATAAAAAAAAATAAAGTCTTGCAAGACGCTCTTTTTTCCTATTGTTAACAATTTGTAAACGAGAGAGGGTCGATAAAAATCCCTTGATGCTTGGCTTTCTAAAAAAATGCAAAACTAGATATTCGTATATCACATCCTGAAAATAAATTAAAAGTTTCACAGATACCAATTCCTATTCTTTAATTCAATGTAAACTTCAAAAACTTAATACCCAGTTATTATTTGAACTAGCAGACAAAGCAGTCAACAATGTGATGGAAGTGTGACGTAAACATTAGATGGAAGAACTTGAGAAGGAAATTTTGAATTCTTTCAAGCAATGCACTTGATTAAAAGTCAATTAGTTAAATTAATTTTTAAAGAACTTTAGGCCCCATGCTTAACAAAGTCGCAACCATGTATTAGTTACCTAAATTACCTCAGAAACCTTTCAAAATACAAAATTTCCAATGTTGCATAAATATAGAAAATTTGGGTATGCTATTTGTACATTTGAAGGCGTAAATACCGGTGTATAACAGCGTCCAGTAAGTGTACTTCAACTACATTTCTGTTCTTTTGACTAGCGGCTTTACCAACATAATATAACTTATAATTCAATACTGCAATAAATTTTATAAACATAATGATATAAACCATTTTTGTAGTGTGAAAAATTGTCCTGATGTTAAGATTAATTACGCGCCTTTGCGTTTATGTGACAATATTCCTGCTTCCCCTGCTTACAGGGTTTATGTTTCACGGTTGATTCGATATTATCGTGTCTGTTCCAAGTATCAGGATTATCTGAAGGGAGCATTGCTGTTATCGCACAAATTACCACAACAAGGTTACATCCAATCAAGATTGAATTGGTTGACTTATATGGTATCAGTGTATTTCAACTCGTTATAGACCTGTTACCAGTTATACAACAATAAGTAGACCTCTTCTCGGATGGATGTTAACCCGTACTATTTTATAGAAATTTCCGATAATAAATAATATAACACAGTGATAACTATCAGTCTTTTAATATGGTAGAAATCCGACTTAGGACTTTTTTATTTAGATTATTTTCTCCCTTTTACAATAAAACTTTGGAATAATATTTCCGAATCCATTCGAAACGTGACGTCTTTAAATATTTATAAAAACCGAGTTAAACAACAAAATAGGAAATGTCCTACTTATTACTATATTGGG
Organism: Geukensia granosissima; assembly: GCA_032357055.1. Taxonomy (NCBI): domain Eukaryota; kingdom Metazoa; phylum Mollusca; class Bivalvia; order Mytilida; family Mytilidae; genus Geukensia; species Geukensia granosissima. Next base: position 9,617 of record JAULBM010014786.1, on the reverse strand, counting down.
TCCCGTATGGGTCAAATACTGCATTCCAGGTTGCACATGAATAGTAGTTTATTAAACGAGGATCTGTTCATTCGAAACCTGGTGCACTCCCCTAATTGTATATGTGGTCAAGTCGAGTCTACATCACACTTTTTGCTATACTGTAAGTAATACACTGATTAACACAATGAACTTATTTTAACTATTAACTTCTCTGTCCCTATTGATGTTAAACTCTTGCCCTTTGAATCAGAATATCTAGGAGATGATGAATCCTATCATCTGTATATGTACCTCAATAATATGTGCCTTTTCTGAATAAATATATTTAAACTAATCAAAACTAGATTTTTTTCAGCAAATGAATATCATACTCCAGGGTACTTCGTCCATTGTTGAAGTTTTAATTGTTTAGTGTTGTCGCTCTATTATCAATCTAATATATTAGTATATGCAAACGATGGCATGCCAATGAATATTTCCTTCAACTGTTGTTTGATTTGTTGTTTTATTTTGTTGGTAACCTACAATATAAAAACCCGGATATCAGAGTGACGTCCGTTTTGGGAGTGTATTTACCTCCTGACCGACAAAGAATAACGACATATGTATCCCCGTCGCTCCCGAGGACCCTTTTGCTGTTCTTTGTTTTGTTATCTTTAAAAACCGCTGTTCTCTGCTCCCCAAAAATAGTAACTTTTATCATTTAAAGTAATTCTAAGATTTCTCATTTCGTTATTAGCTGTTAACAAAATTGGTTCACTGTTAACCTGCTAGTGGACGCCTTCTGTCCCTTCTCAGGTATATGCTTATTCTTCCCAGAAATACTCTGGATATAATAAAAAATATAGCACCTGATTTGGGATTTTTTGTTAGGTGATTGCAACAGCTCGTTGAACTTTTTGACTTGGCTAGCTTTAAAAATCACAGGTTCCCTTTCTAAAATTAATTATCGGTTCATTATTCAAATAAAATATCTTTGTAAAAGTGTGCAAAAACCGTTGGTTATTGATTAAGACTTAAAAACTTTCTTTCATAAACTTTGTCGGTATTGATACCAGCTAAAAAAATAAATAAATGAAAAAATATCAAACAAAAAAAATAACTAAATAATTATTATAATTAAAACAGAGCTTCATTCCATCGAAATCAAGGGCAACGAAGTACTGGTATTTTGTCTTCTGTCCTGTTTTTCGTTTTTAAATAGTTTAGATAGGCAGCTAGTTGACATAACCATGGAAACAAACTAAGCTTCTTTCATTGCAGATTTACTGTAAATTGTTAGGAAAATACAAAATTTCCAATGTTGAATAAATATGGAGAATTTCCGTATGCTATATGAATCAAAGTTTATGCCAAATCTATGAAATGATTTTCAATGCGAATTAAGTAGATAATTTTAGAAATTCAGATGATGTTTAAGCTTGAAATGTCCCAGAATTTCAAAAATTTACAAAAGAATTTATCCTAAAGATCTTACCTTAAATGAATCTTATATCAGAAATGACCTCACTTAAAGAAATTCGAAGATACCAAAGGGGCAGACAGAAATGGTTAAGTCGGAAGACAGACTAGACCATGGCCAACAAAATGAAACAAAAGACAAACATTGAACTCACAATACTACACTAAAACTAAAGCTGGAGTAACACGATCCCTAAAAAAACAGAGTAAGTTCAGGTACCCCGGAAAGGTAATCAAATCCTACTGCATTAGTGGCACCCGTCGTGTTACCCAGTAGACAAAGCCGGTCTATATATATAGTCACAGTCGATGTCAGTCACAACCGGTATAGGAACGGATTTGTATTATCTTTTATTTCAAGATCAATGTGATAGATGCGGTCAACGTAGTCACCAGATTTAGAAATATTCAGTGAAAGAACATCATCTATATAGCGGAACGTGAAACCAACAAATTTATACTAGACTTAAAACTGGATCAGTGGTGTTTATGCACTAACATTTATGATAAAAGGGACGATGTTTTTTCATGTAGTTTAGTTTCCATTTCTTGATGGAGACGTGACTGTTTGGTCCCTTCCTATGGTGTTTACATTTCACAGCTAGTTCGGTTTGCCCTTGTTTAAACTAAGTTTCTGATTGTTTTGTTCGGAACCTAAATTCTACGGACATACTTTTGCAACAGGGGTACAGATATCACAGGCTTCTCGTAACTTTCACATAATTTCATAAATGTTATGCAAAGATTAGCAAAAAATACGGCCGCATATATAGACTTGATACGACGAGTTATATCACATTATAAATTCTATATAAACATTACATAGAAAGCATATACGTTTTAAAATTGAATAACACTATTTCTTAAGCATGAAGTTGGTTACTTATTCGTTTTTCGTTATTTGAGTCACATTGTAAAGGTTCGAATTTCTCGTCAGGCACATAAGACTTGTGTTGGGGTTGAACTAGTTAAGCAGGATCCTAACCATCCCAGAGAAAAATCAAAGAAAACAAAAAGCAGTAACAGACGAGCTATAAAATTCTTGCGGAAATTCACCCAGCACAACAAGAGAGTACTTATATCGCAATAAATTAACTTAAAAATAATAAATACAAGAAGAAGATACAGCTCTTATTAATGGTCGAAAGTTACTGAAAGCAAGATGATGTTGAGATTACGGAAAATAAATTGTCTGCTTTCCGGATGTATTAAAATATATTTCCCAAGCTACAGTTACTGTATAAAATAAGCAACCGCGATAATATTGAATGCAGTATATAATAATGTTTAACTTAATAAATCAAAGATATAAAAATAGAATTTACATCCAGAAAAGCTATTTACATGCAGTTAAATTTGGCATTGGAATATTTATTTGGAATAAACTTGTGTAATATATTGGTCTTGTCTTTCTGGCATTTTTTTATACATTTTTCTTTGAAAAAAAATCACAGTTTGTTCCAGAGCAGTCAAGATTGGAATACTTTGGATTTTCTTGTGACTTTTTTAGCCACAACTCCGTACATACACATTTTTTAAGTTCGAGTTGATTTTTAAAGTCACATGCATCACTGTGATTCTAATTATAAGAAAGATCAAAATGTAAAAAAGGGATATGGAATAAATGCAGTAAAGACGGTAACCCATTCCTTCTCAAGATTTTTAACAAGTCATCTGCTTTCCTGGATTAACCTCATCAGTTACGCCAAGAGGTCAAATTAGAACTACATTTGTAGGAATAATGGGAAACGTTCGCCAGACCTCCGCCAAACTGCGTAATTGATTTATTTTAGTGAAAACCAACCTTGTATTTGATGGTTTTACTCTAAAAAAATAAGGTTGTCTAAAAATGTTCTTTTTAGTATTTAGAATAACTGTTGTATTTCCCAATTAGTTAAAGCGTGGACAATTGGTTAAAATCCGGCCTATTATCGGTTAAAACTAGGTTAGTTTGGCTGTTCCTTTTGCAGTTTACATGTATGTGTATTAATTTCATTATCAGATGTAGGTGATTTTTAAAGTGTATTTGTACATACTCGATACATATATCAGCTATGATTATTTGTATTGATGTTTACCTTACTTGTGAATAAAATTAGTGCGTCACATTTTAGGGTAAACAAATATGGAGGAACAGAACCATTTACTATTAAGGCGAAAACGACAACAGCATGCCTAAACACCAGAATGTATGTACTTCTTTATTCTATAATCTATAATTGTGCGTTTACGATCACTACAACAATTGAGCCTCAGTTTACTTACTCATACATCAAAGCTCATCATAAAGTTAACATCACTAATCGCGAAGGTACAATAAATCAATCAACGTTGCCGTTAAAAACTTGTTCAGACAATGAAACATCTTCATCAGACACATTTAAACAGTTAGCATCCGATTGGTCCTGGTATATGCAGTTGGCAGAAGCTGGAGTTGCACTTCCTGTTATAGTATTTTCTGGACCAATGGCGGATAAGATAGGAAGAAAACCTGTTCTAATGTGGAATCTGGTCATCACATTTATTTCGTTTGTTTTAAAAACACTAATCATATATAGAGATATGAATTTATATTATTATACGCTTGCCTGTGGCGTGCTCGGATTGGCTGGTTCATTCTATACGTACCAAATAACAAATTTCGCTATTTTAGCAGATACAACCGACGAAGGTAAAGACAGATCTTTGATGATGACAGCATATGATGCTTTGTCAGCAATTGGAGCAGTTAGTTTTCAAATAGGCACTGGATATCTAATACAGCTTATAGGTTTTCTCGATCCTTATATAATAACAACTTGTATGTTTCTATTTCTTTGTGGATTGGTACAAATGACACTAAAAGACTCCTGGAGACCTCCTGCAAAAACCAGCAAAGTTCATATTCTGGACATTCCTGTAGAACTTGTCACATTCTGTACGAGGTCTAAAAATTTGCAGAAAATGTTCAAGCTGAAATCATTTATTCTTTATTTTACTGCATATTGTTTGTTTTACTTTCCCCATTGTGTCTCTACTGGAATAAGAACCCTTGTTCAGTTAGGAAACCCTTTTTGTTGGACATCAGAACATATTGGATGGTATGGAGCAGGGTCGGACTTTACAATGTTTATAGGAGGGATAATCGTGTTGAAGACAATTCATTATTGTTGTGCTGGGACAAAAGACGAAACTATTGTTATATTAGGAATCATATCTTGCTTCTCCACTTATGTTGTATACGGATTATCTTTCAACGTATTGATAATGTACGCAGGTAAATATTTTTACAAAGGTTTTTTTTTATTTTAACATGAACAATATTTCACTTAAAATTATGATAAAGGTTGATATTTATATTCAATGACCTAAGTAACTCGAGATAATCACTACTTCATCTGAAGGTCATTTTGTTTTCCTTATACTTTGTCGAAGAAGGAAATAATGCAAGCATCCCATTCTAAATGATGGCTTTTATTACTTGGACTATAAATTTTACAAGTTAAATCTAGAATACAGTTCGCTCTTTTCCGGTTATAACAGCCAATTGTCTTGTTGTCTCAGCAGTGATTGAGGTCTTTTAAAAGCTGTTTACACGTGATCCATTGATCCTGTCAACCACTTATATGTAATCTGACGAACAAACAAAACTGCAAGTCTAGCATTTTGGTTCGTTTTTAGGCAACGACCATTTGATTTTCGGGGAAAGGGTTGTTTTGGATTTTGTTTGGCCAGATCATTTTTTTTGTGCTTAATGGACGTTAAATTGTTTTTTCTAACACTAGCGGAAAATTTGGTTATTTCACATGAAATTTCTGTCAGCGTTATTATCTTTTTTTATTGAAATGACGAAATGACGGACCAGATATTTTTTGTCCATTTCAGATTTCAGATTACCAAATTAAAATTAGGACAAGAAAATTAATTTTCAACCCCCTCACGAAAACCAAATCTTTCGTGCTTTATTGTTTTAATTTTGCCAAAACAATTCAAATAAAAATACATTCGTTATTGCGAAGTAATTGTAGTAAGTCCTTTTTTGCTCCATGAATACTGTAACAATTAACAGTGACTTAGAGAACGTCTTTCCATGTGAATATAATGAATAACTTGTCAAAATATTATAACAACTAACTAGTAATTTCTATAAATGTTGGAAGTAACTAGATATTTTACTTCTAATTCTAGCAATAGCAGCTGGCATTATACGTGTGTTGCCTGTATCCATTATCAGAGCTTTGATGTCTGAAATGATACATCCTGACAAACAAGGTATACATAATATGTAGTTTCATGCGTTGACTAGTTTTACAACAGGAATACTTATCCTAAATATGATAAAGTTACATTGTGTTTTTGTAAAATAAAAGCTAGCATATCCCCGCACTACTCAGGTGTTAAATAGTATAAAGAAAATGTGAATATTATGAGATAACTGGTAATTTTTAAAATGAGGGGGTGGGCTGACCCCCTGGGGATGCCCATGGATCTTGTCTTCATGTCTTTGTCTAAGAATTTATATGGTTAAGGGATGGGGATCTAAACAATTTTTCATTTAATTTCTAATTTTCAAAATTATGGGTGGGGCAGACCCCGAGTATGCTCATGAACATTACCTTTTCATGTCGACTTGGAATATATATGGTTAATGGGTGGAGATCTTAATGTTTTTAGGTTATTTGTAATTTCAAGAATTAGGGAGTGGGACAGACCCCTGGGGATGCCCATGAAACTTGACTTTTCATGCCGACATAGAATATATCTGTTAAGAGTGGGGATCTAAACAGTTTTGAGATCATTTGTGATTTTCAAAATTAGGGCGGCAGGTCCAGCTCCGGGGGGGACAATGAAACTTCTTTAGATTACAGTTAGGATTATATGTGGATTATGGGTGGGGATCTAAACTAGTATTTATATATTTACAGTACTGTGATAAAGTACCCTTTGGCTACTGTGTATCCCAACCCCTGAGGGCATTATCAAAATTCTGAAACCTTTGGCACTGTACATGTTTGTATATAAAGTACAATTACTGATCCAAGTTTCAGTTCCATACTCCATATAACGTCAGAGGAGTTGTGTGACAAAATATTTATGTACCCTAAGGTTATCCGTGTATCTCAAACCCTGGGGACATTATCAAAGTACCGAAACTTTTGGCACAGTCTACATAACCAGTGCGATTATTGAATCAAGTTTCAATTCCGTATTCCAAAAAACCTAGCAGAAGTTACGTAACAAAGGAAAGATATGCCCTAATATTTTTATTGGTTATGAACACATTAAATCATCTTGTCTAAAACAGGTACTAGAATTCTACCGTGATTATTTGTTAAGTTTTTTTAATTTTTAATGGAACTTGTCTTTAGTTTTTATTTGGTTGGATGTTGAAAATGATAAACCGGATACAGCACAAATAAATATTTCTCATTTTAATTCCTTTAATCCTATACTTTTGTCATATTCTAATACTTCTAACAGTTTGTGTATGCAAACAATTGAATTACAACCTATTTCTTTTTTAGGAGTTTTGTATTCTGCTATTCACCTGTTTGAAGCTATTCTTAGAATTGGGGCAGCAACGTTATTCAACAATATTTACCACCATACACTTTCTATATTCAATGGAATAGTCTTCTTCGTTATGGCGGGTTTTGTAGTTATTGCATTTGTTTTTATGGCGTAAGTAAAATGATAGCACAAGCTACTGTAAACCTGAAGTTCCTTTGATACACGAAATGATGAAGCGAAACTAGCGAATTCTGTGCAAAATACGATACCAAAAGCCTTTTTGCGTTTTTTAGAGCTTACAGAACAGCACTTATTTAACAGCGCATTCCGTGTCCACGAATTTTAAAAAAAAGCTTACAAAATACTGTTCTAGTTTTCTGTGTACATACAATCAACTGCTCGAATATAGGTAGACTAATACATGTACGTGTGCATCTTTAGTCTTTCGTTGTAAGATTTATGTCACGATTTCGTTTGATATGATTACTGTTTAATATCCAAAGTACGGAACACTATAGACAACTTTATCCAATTGTAATGAAGTTAAATTTAGAGTAATATATTTTCGTCTTGATCAGTGAAGCTCAGTATACAACATGTATATCAAATGATGTAACCTCAAATTCTCGCCGATTTATTCCTTTATTCATATGAAGCTTACTTCATACAGAGCCTTCTACAGAGAAAAGAGAAAAAGTTGGCTCAATGTTTTGGTTTCACGTTCCGCTATATAGATAAGGTCCTTTCACTGAATAACTCTAAATTTGGTGACCTATCCCATTGAACTTGAAATCAAAGATACTACAGAAACAGTACAGAAACAGAAAGGTCCGCTTCTTACCTAGACTAACACCTAGAAATTGACAGTAAGGGAGGGTTAAGAACAAAACTTTACGACAAGAGAGACAACTTTGATTTTCCGATTGTAAACTTCCCCTTCATGTCTAGCAACATTCCAGCCGCATCTGCACACGGAGTGTATATCTCTCAATTGATACGCTACTCCAGGGCTTGTGCTTCCTATCAGGATTTTATTGATAGTGGGTTGCAGCTGACAAGAAAGCTATTGAGCCAAGGATTTATCAGGGAAAGATTAGAGTTATCACTCCGGAAGTTTTTCAGTCGCCATCATGATTTGGTTGATCGGTACGAAATATCAATTTCACAGTTGACAATGGATATCTTCCGACTGTCATAAATACAAATTCGTTCCTATACCGCTTGTGACTAACATCGATTGTGACTATACACCGGCTTTGACTACTAAGTAACACGGCGGGTCCCACTAGTGGAGCAGGAGTTGCTTACCCTCCCTGGGCACCCGAGCTCACCCTGGTTTTTGTTTGTCTTTCGTTTCATTTTTTTTGTCCATGGACTTGTCTGTCTTCCGACTTACCGATTTCTGTCTCCCCATTTGGTATCTTCGAATTCCTTTTTCCGAATAGTTGAAAATTACAACTCTGATTGTTTGTTTTTGTTCGTGTAAGACAGGAAAGGAGATTCGATATTCTCATAATAATTTGCAATTTGTTAAATGATTTTAGGTTGTCATTGTAACTTGCCCGATCAACAAAGTCGATTTTTTGTTTATATAATAAGGTTTCGTAAGAAATTATCTTTTGCAATTTTCGAGTTGGTCTTTATCATTAATCAAAGATCCACACCGAACAACAAGCTTTAAAAACCCCAAAATGAAACCCGATGACCTTCAAAGGTAACAATGATCGACCTATTAAAAACAACGACACTAACTCGACTACATGTTTCTGTCTCGTCCTAACAACAAAAATCTAGATTAAGTATTCATGATTTGCGTCAGAATTATAAATATTAGATAGCATAATTGAAAACTTGTATGAATGTCAAACAAATATTGACAGAAATGCCTTGTTGCACAACAAAAGCATTCTAAATTGCACGTTTGCTTTTTATGAATTATGAACGCAAATTCCATAAATTCTTAATCGCATAAATATATCCTACAATTTTAGATTGATAGAATGTATTTTCTTAAACAAAACATATTCTGGATTGAATTGCATGTTCATGTTATTGATCATAATTATGAATATTACGAATGCAAAAATTGTTTAGTCGCGTGAATTTATACTACTATGCATAATTTTGACAAATGTCTTGTCACAAACCAAATATAATCTGGATTGTACATTAACTTTCAAACATTTTAAGAAATATCTTGTCCAAAACCCAAAATAATCTGACATTAGCATATCGTTGAAGGTCAGTAGTATATGGGGACAGTTCAGGTCGGATTTTTCGGGAGGATCTCGGGAAGATCGGAAGTGACGCCACAAGTGACGTCACCGGAAGTTATGTGGACCGGAAATGACGTCACCGAAAGTCACGTGACATAACGTCAACTATGACGCCACAGCTCACGTCACATATGACGTAATTTATGATGTCACCGGAAGGACGCGCGCCAATTTTCCCCGCGCTTTTTGGTTTTCCGGGAATTGTCAAGTATGATCGTGGATGTTCGAGATCTCTCGGGTGTTTTGGATGTGAGGGTAAAGCTCTTGTACTAGGAGTAGATTTTTGCGCATGCGCGAGCGGAAGCGCGCCAGTTTTTCCCTGCTTTTTGGTATTTTCGTCTTATGGTATGGATGTTCGAGATCTCTCGGATGTTATGGGTGTAAGGGCGAAGCCCTTGAACCAGAAGA